>SNQJ01S0058402.1:84485-138925 GCA_010110895.2 Picea sitchensis | reverse complement strand
CCATTGTGCTATCTTAGTATCCCATTGATCCACCTACTGAAAAGTATTCAATTCTTAAGTTACCAAGCACCTTTAGTCTGCAACCATAGAGGGTTTCTTGGAGTGATAACAGTTGGGACCGTTTGTGATTTCTGAAAAATTAGGTCCCAAATCTTTCCACCTGCACAATTTGGAGGGACATCCAAAAACTTTCCTGGTGAATGGCCAGGATCTCAAAAGATATTTCTCCTGACTATTCCAGGTGCACCTCTCTGTACATATTTTTATTTTTTAATTCTCTTTGCGGTTTTTCAATTTTGGTTCTTTTCATTTTGCTTGTTTTCATTTGTTTCTAAATAAATTTATGTCTAAGTCACCATTTATTTTATGAAAGGAAAAGTATAAGTCTTATCCTAAAGCAATAGTTGATGTCATTTCAAAGTACCAGTACTATGAATTTCTACAACTCACATTAGCAGAAGAAATTTTCTGTTCAAAATAGTTTTCTTGGTTTCTCTTTATAATCATGAGTAGATACGATCATTATTAAAAATCTTAACGTTGTCCTTGTTTTTAAAGAAAACAACTCAAGTATGCCTTCATGTCCTCAAGAGGTTTTTATTAACGAAAAACTAAAATTCTAGATCATGATGAAGGTTTTCAAATGAGAAATAAATTTGGAAAATATCAAGTTTTTCTAAATCTGAAATTTTCAGCATCACCCCACTCTCTTGAATATCATAAAGATTATCTCAATTGTAAATAAATTATAGAGAGTTGAAAGAACTGCAAGGTGTGGGAAGTCTCTGTAAAACCACTGAGATACTAAATAGGTCTATCGACAGCAGGTAAATGCATGCATGATTCCAAGGTAACTTTGTTGGGGTACTGAACAGGCCTGCTGGTAGCGAAGCAATGTCGGGTTCAAGATAACTATCAGGTATCAATTTTTGGAATTTATCGTTAAAATGTCCTTCATCTTGAATGGATAATTCTTGGATAGGGTAGAGGTGTTAGAGTGGGTTAAATGACACCCCTGTCGAGGCTATGGACACCTGCTGGCAGTGACAGCCCTGTCAAGAGTATTGGAGTCAATTGCTTAAACATTGTCTCACTCGTAATTAAAACTTGTCACCATATTGTATTTGGACAAAAACACATCTAATGTTAGACTGTGTAATTTTTTGAGTTTGATCAGAATGCTTGACTTGTTGTCGACTGTTCTTTAATTTTTCAGTCATTTTGATCTATCCTAACATGAATTTTCTGGTGATGCAGAGATAAATTCTTTGCCCAATAAGTCACCATTGTTGGCAGCCCCACATGATTTTGATATTTGAACAAGAAATTGCATTTTCTATAGCTGCCTTACCCTTGATTTCATAAACATTTTTGAGAATATTGAGATAATTACTGGGTAAGGAAATATTTTGATTAATCTCTTATTGTCTACGCTTTCGCTTTGTTTTATGTTTGATTCATGACTGTAATCATGATTCAAATATCAAACCTATCTTGGTGTTATAATTTGTACGCCTTAGGATTCATTCTTTTAAAGGTCATCATGCTTATATAAAATCTAAATCCAATGTTTAAGTGACATGTTTTTCAATGTTTTGAATTTTGATATAGTTATTATATGGTTTGATGATTTGTATTCAATTTATGAAGAGACTTTTTGATATGTTTGATAAACCTCTTGCAAATTCAATAGTTATGTTAGTAGTCATGATGATCAATGCGCACCTATTTTACTCTGTCCTTACCTCACCTTGTTGGCACAACGTATTAAAGAGCCATTAATTGCATTCAGGGTTTCGGTACTCTTTATGTTTGGCTCTCATTACATGGAATGGTAAAGCATCTATGATCAAACCCTTGGTTTTGTCTCACACGACCTTTGATATGATAACACACATTCTTTGTTATGGTCATTTCTCCACTATCCATTCAGATTTGTTCCTATCGCTCCTACTATTCAAACCCAAAACTATTTTGAGTTATCCTTGTTACATTTTGGTCACATTTTTCATGGCTCCTGTCGTTCGCTTGGAGCCGAATGGATGCCAGACATTACTCTCTCATGACGATGCAATTGAGGACTTAAAAGGCCAAGGCTGGGATGCTTTCCTTAAAATATTTCAAGGCTATAACCTTTAGGTGGAAAAAGATTTCGCACATAACTTCAATCGTTGCAGAGAGAAAATTGGGAATAGACAGTTGGAGTTAACTGAGGGGTTTGTAAGTGAAGCAATATCGATTCCATCGATAGGAGAGAAATGGTTCAAAAACTCACGAATTGAAGGAGTGCCATGGAGCTTGTTTGTGACGTCCTGAAAGATCAACTGTTGTGAAAAAGGTATTCCCATGTCCTTGGTTAAACCTAGGTGGCATAGCTTGTTGATGATCCTCAAACAATTCGTGAACTGTGAGGGTCGATACAAATTAATATTCCTCTACCATATTCACTTACTTATGCATTTCATTGGTTTTGAATTAGACATGTCATTTTATTTGTTGAGAAGTCTCTATAAAATGTCTAAAAGATATAAAAGACAAAGTGTCGATTCAAGCTTGTTCCATCACGGTTTGGTTAAGATTTTGTTGATTCATCACTTGTCCACCATGGGTGAATGTTGGGAAAATTTCTATGACAAACCCTTTCTTAGAGGAGCCACTGATTAAAAACTAGTCCGGCTTTTCAATTGATACACCACATGCTACCAACAGAAACCCTCTAGATGTCGGGATGTCGAGTAAGTCTTCACCTACAAGATTTTCTAAGATGGGAATGATAAGTTGAAGGTTATTAATCCTTTTGTTCCTAAATTTGAAGTTAGCCCAACTATTATTATTAACCCAAATGTTGAAAAACCTCGCAAAGGAATAATAAATAAATGCACAGACTTAGGGTTCAAAAACAAAAGGGCGGGTCAGCAAATTTCGAGAAATCTTAGGAACTGATCCAACACTCGTCTAAGCTCAATCTATCCAATATATATAGACAAGTGTTCAGACCCTGAGATCAAAGATTTCCTCATTCTTGAAGACCCATATTTGCAGGTCTACATGAAGAAAGTCATTGCTCCTACTAAACCCTACGAATTTGTGACAAATTTTCCACCATGCCTCAAGGGTATGGGAGGGTTCTCTGGCATTAGGCCTATCAGAAGTAGATAAAATATAAGGTGGATACACCCATGTTTGACCATGCACTCCACATACCTTCCATTCCTCCTGTATAATGTGATGTTTGTTTCCATTGGATTGAGCAGTATTACACTGATATCCCCCTTCTTTAGGCTCAAATCAAAATGCTTACCGTTCGGAATGAATCATTGAGACCAGAAAATCTTGACCTCAAAACGCACGTAAAGAAGGAGGCCAAATGCATTAAGAGTTCAAGGAACATAGTGATAAAAAATGCAACCAGTGTCAAGGTGATAATTAATTCTGAACTACCCAACCCATCTTTAGTCAAATTTTAAAATGGTAAAACAGTTTTCTCTCTTGTTTTATTCCTATTATCTATTTTGAGTTGAATCGATTTGGAATTTGATTTTGTTTACTAAGATAAGACTAGCTACAGAATCTTTCGATTTTGTATCCAAGTCTCTTTTAAATAAAAATTTAGTAATTAGTTATGGGTTATTTTCTAACTTTTTTTTTTTTTGTTTTTCAGGAAATATTAGATCCAGTTGTTGATCATATGGGGGAAACATATTCGATTATGCATCTGAATGATTAGTGTTTCCTTTTTTGTTTGATTTGCAAAAACTTTGGTCAATTTTTTAGTAAAATCATCTCTGTTATGATTGGTTGTTTGCCCATTATTTTTGTAATATTTTGATTTTATGAAATCCTATCTTATCCTGTGAGATAGGAGAATGTGATTTCAAAACACTTTAAATACTGTTCATTTTGTAAGTAATATATATCTTGGCATGGAACATGTTATGGACAAATGATCTTCAAAACTTAATGGACCAACTTTTAGCATTTAGGCTTTAGACCAATGTGAAGTTGTCTTGTTTATGTTTTGTCTTGTTTATTTTGCAATATTAATGTGTCGTATAGATTAAGTCTCAATGACATATGATGTTCCATTTTATTCATGTTTTAAATGTTGTTTATAATTTGATGTTTGACAAATTATCACTCTGATCCTTATATCGATTTTAATATCATGATTTACGTACGATGTTGAGTTGAATGATAAAATGAATGCTTTACCTGAAGATTTATGTTACTATAATCATTCATAATTATAAGATAATTGTACATATGTGTCTACTATTTTTTTCTCATACCCTAGTTGTCAATAAACACCTAGAGTTTTTTCGGGAAGCATCAGTACAAGCCTATCATATATTTTTCTTACAGGCGGGACAGTTGGAGTTTTCGATTACACAGAGGCATAGAAATGGCATAAAACTAATCTCAGGTTAGCTTTCTTTCCATTTAATTTATGTTATTTTATTTATTAGCGAAACATGGCAATTTTAGATTGGCTTTGACCATTACTCTATCCTTGTTTCATAACATATTTAATTTAAGTTCTTAGATTTATGATTAGAAAATATATATATATATATATATAAATTTCTTTCTTTATCTACTTTTGAAAACAATTACCAAACATTGATTTTGCAAGGTATCCACTAAAAACTTGCAATTTGTAATTACTCTGTACATAATGGCATGTTCATATTTATCTTTCTGTTGAATGTATTTGTAAATAATTAGATTAAAATTTATATATTATTATAGTATTTTCATTAGTTAGTTTATTTATTTTATTTATTTTAGGACCCTAGCTAGATAATAGAGCCATTAAACTCATCAGAATAGGTTACACCAAACGGCTTGGATTATTTAGAAAACCCCATACCAGATCTATTATTCCAGTTGACGGCATGTCATATTTTCCCATCAACAGTAGGTCAGCATAAAATTGAAGCCCGAAGTGAAGGCCCTGAGTTTGATGCCGAGTTTTTTTAGAAACTGCGTCGATAGGTTTAGGTTGCGTCCTGTTTTTCATATCGCAATGTCGAAGAGTCAGAAATGGGCCCAATGGTCAGGCACCTGGTCTACTTTTCTTTGTTACCTTGCGGGGAGGATATCATCCCTATTGGAGGCAGGTATTAGCGCCGCCATTTTTCTTTCCGTTTATAGTTGGTTTTCAGTCAAGTAATGGCCCATGTGTCGAAACATTTGAATTTAGGTACATAGAAACGAAAGGGTCAAAGTCAGTAAGTGGTCAGTTGGCCCTTGGAAATGGGAAGGGATGTTAGAGTCAAAAACATGCGTAAACGGTATGGGCATGTCGTTTCCAGAAGGTTGAGTACCGTAAACAATTAGTCTCTATGTGCCCTAGGTTGAGTCAGTTAGTTAATGGAAGTCATGTCGATAAATGTTGTAACTATTATCGGTTCATCATGAAGGCCGAAGGAATCAAAAATCATGATATTTGCATCACGTATGCCCTGAAAACCCTACGCTTGTACTTTGCACACATGGAGGTGTTATGGAAGATCTGTGATTCGATTTGGAACATCTAGTCACCATGAATTTAGTGCCCTTTGGCATGTTTCTCCTTTCCACCCGATCAGTTATAAATCCCAGATATTTTTCACTCGGGACATTTAAAAATTCAGATTCAGGCTCTGTCTGTGAATTCTCCCATGGATCAAGGTCAATCAAATTCCCCATCTTGGGCATCCACTCGATACACTGCGTGCAAGACAGATACCAGTCATGCTATGGTGACCTCTCAGAACATGAAGAAGGGTACACGTAGTGGAAGGATCTCTAGACCCAATCCCCAGAGCGATTGGGATTCATTTTCTCTCAGAAAGAGTTTTCCCAAAGGTGAAAGAGATATTTTTCCTTCACCTAGGGGAACAACGACATCACACCACTCATGACTTGGAAAGGAAGAAACTGTGCGGGAAGGAAGGATGGTGGAAACCTTGTCTCCTTAGCAGCGGATACCTCGGAGAAGAGGCATACCATGGAAGAAGAAGGAAGTTGTGGAAACTAAACTTTTAGATGAGTCGCGCGCACGATCGATCGCTAAAAAATTACTTATGCGTGTCGTCCTCCTGGAGCCTTTGGAAGGTACTAGTCGAGAAAGTAGGAACAACACGAGGAGGATGGATGCCTCAGGCTCAAATGATCAAGAGGCATCTCAGCAGCTGAAGAAAGCAAAGCTATCCATCGCCGAACTATACGAAGAAAACAGGAAACTGAGGCAACAGTTGGCGACAAAGATCACAGAAGCATCAGCAGCACAAGGTTGTGAGGGGAATGCAACGTGGCTAAAAAGACAACTCTGAGAGGTGCAAGACATGATTGTATAGTTTCATGAAGAACAACAACTGTCGGAAGAGAGGAATTCAAAACACTCCAAGGAATGCGAAGCAATCGAAGAGATAGCCCGCGCAGCTCTCGCTAGCGAGAAGAAAAAGCAAGGCTAGCTGAGTTCTTTCTTATATTCGCAAACAGAAGACAAATCTTAGAAATTTTGAAGGAAATGTCGCCCAAGGTGTTTTAAAATTTTAGTAACGACTGTGATTGTTTACATCCACTTGTCATGCACACTTTCCCCCAACAGATGAACATGCAGAAAAAGATCAAATTCATTACAGAAAACAATGGGACTCTGACAAACGGTTGTCTACCCAAATACCTGATCGAAAAAACAAATCCCCATGGCGGATTATAACAATTTTGATGAAGCCATATGGATCTTTGTCTCTTTTTGGAAAAAATCATATGAAGCATTTTGCAACGTAGAACAGTCGGTTCCTTAGTTTGTAGAGATAGTAGTTAGAATAATAGGATAGCCCAAGTGGCGCCCTCGTTTATATATTTGATATTTTCAATGTATGTCGGGTTGGTTGGCAAATTTAGTATAGACGATAGCTATTGTATTTAATTTAAGTTCGATCAAAACTTAATGCAAAAGTCCTACAACTTTGATGAAAAGATTCTAATTGTATCGGTTGGATGTATTGTTCTCCCTTTCTTGGGTATGTGCTTCCTGTTATCTTTTTCCATATCTTTTTCTGTCTATTTTGGAATGAATTTTCAAACTTGTTGATTCATTGTGCAACACCCCCTGTTCGCGCCACTTGGACAAAATGTTTTCTTCTAAAATTTAACTGTGAATTCACCCATAGTGGTGCTCCGAGTTACCTCCTATATTTTCTCCCCACCACATTACGATTTTACATTGAAGATTGTTACTTGGTTAGCCTTATCCTCTCAAGTTCAGTCATTTGTTTCTGTCATTTTCTTGAATCAATTCCATAGCCCAAGTCTTACTTTATTGTGCCAATATAACCAAAACCCATTATATCAAAGGTGTTAAATCTAGCCATTGTTTTAAGAGCCATATCCAATGCAGAGATCGCACCTCTTGAGAGATCCCTCTCCAGATCCGAAAGGCTAGTTTCGTGTCTCAAAGTTGGTTGAAAAAGTTACCTTCGGCATTTGTTTATCAAACAAACAGATTTACGAAGTGCTAATAGCTTCAACCTGGCCATTGGCCTGTGGATAATAGGGGGTTGAGTTTTCATGTTGAAGACCCAACTTATCGGTAAGTTCAGACATGATGAAATTGCAAAAATGACTACTGTGATCAGTGACAATGGCTTGAGGGACACCAAATATAGTAACGATATGATTGAATATGAATAATGCTGCAGTTTTCCCAGTATTATCAAATGTAGGCATCGCCTCCGCCCACTTAGTGATATAATCCATGGCTACGATGATGTATCCATGCCCCCTGGCCGAGTGAGGGTTACATGTCATGAATTCAATGCCCCATTTATCTAATGGACCAACGAAAACTACAGGGAAAAGAGGAGTAGGGTGAGATCGGATATTATTGTTGTAATTTTGACAAGCATGGAATTTATAGATGACAGTAATGCAATCCTTATACAATGAAGGCCAAAAATAACTAGCTCATAAGATCTTTTGGGGATTGGAATACCCAGACATATGACCGCCACATGCTCTAGAGTGACAGTGATTCAAAGCTTTCTTGGCTTCATCGTAGGTGAGACATCATCGAAATATAAAATCAATACCACGGTGGTAAAGGGTATCACTAAGGATAATGTATTGACGATCCTGATACCAAATTCGAAGATGATCTATACTAGAAAGACCAGGCCTAAAAGTCTGGTTTTGGAGATAAATGATAATATCTCCATACCATATGTCATCTGAATTGATAAGAAAGAGATATTTTCCAGGTAAGGAATCCTCTGCCATACTTTTTGTTTCAGTAGAGGGAAGGTCACATATCAATTCGAAAAAAACCAAAGAATTATTTTTGGTGCGTTCAAAATCCAAATCAAAATCTTGGAGAATAACTATCCATTTAGAGTACTTTCCCCCCAACAATTGTCAGGTAAGGATGTGTTGCATGGGGTTGCAATCAGAAATGATTGTGGTTTGGCGTAATAATATGTAGTGAAGAAAACGTTGAACAGATTGAACAACTGCCAAGGCCAATTTCTACACAAGTAAATATTTGGTTTCGGTGTTCGTGAGACTCTAACTCAAATAGTATATAACATTTTCATCGTGTGAATCATCCTCTTGAACTAGAACCATAGAAATGGTAGAGTCCGAAGAAACTAAGTACAGGAAATAATCTCGACTATAATCAGGTGGAAACAACAGTGGTGTACGGGTTAAGGAAAGTTTCAAAGCTTCAAAGACTTTGTTGGCAGTGTCATCCCATACAAAACTGTAACCTTTCTTAAGAATCTAAGTAAATCCTTTCGTTAATTCAACGTAGTTGGGAATGAATCGACATAAAAAGTTTGCCTTCCCTTGCAAACTTTGGAGTTGGCATAGTGTGGAAGGAGGAGGTAAATTGAGAATAGCCTCGACCTTCAAGGGGTCTACCCTAATCCCATGTATAGACACGATAAAACCAAGAAGTCACCCAGACTCCACACAAAAAACACATTTGTGTGGATTCAATCATATGCGATAATAACTACAGCGTAGGAAAATGGCTCGTAGATGTGCCAGGTGATATTGACAACGCATAGAATACATTGGTAGATAGTCTAGATAGGGTTGAACAATGTTCTTAATGTCGTGAAAAGCGTAAGACATAGCACACTGAAACTTCGCACTAGAATTTTTGACACCAAAAGGTATTTTTTTGTATGCGAAGGTTCCCCAAGGGAAAATAAAAGAAGTCTTATGTTGATTTGCAGGAAAAATATTGATTTGATTATAGCCAAAGAAACCATCCATCAAGGAGAAGATTTCACTCCCGGCACAGTCGTCAACAATATGTTCAACGAAAGGGGTTGGGTAGTTGTCTTTGGGAAAATATTTATTTATATCCCTATAATCTACACAAACCCAAATCATACCTTGTTTCTTGTTAACTAGAACAATATTGGACACCTAATCGGTCAAATCCACAGGATAGAAAAATCCATCTTTAAGAAGTTTTTCAACTTCAAGCTTAATAGTAGTAGCTTTATGTGGATGGACTAAGTGAAGTCTCTGCTGAATAGGTTTAGTGTTTGGGTAAGTCTTAATATCATCAACAACAATATCATTATCAATACCAATAATTTCTTCATAACTCCAGGAAAAAACATCACGAAATTCTTGGAAAAGGGATTTATAAGTGCAGACCTCATCAGTAGAACATGAGGCACTGATATGAACATTTTTCATGACTCGGGGTTTAATAGATATGTCAATAGGAATGGTAAGTGAAATATTACTCAAGTTCCCTTCATACAAAATATCGTGTGTTGATTCAAGAATAGAGGAAATAACAAAAACAGTAGACGGAGTCAAAATCTGTTGGTAACTCTCTATGCTCTCATGTTCTAAGAAGAGAATAGAATGATTATGCCCATCGTCCCATGGAGTATCTTCCATAGACATGACCGTCATGATCATCTCATCAATAGGAAAGATCACATGGAATGGATCAGGAGATGTATCACCAATAGAAGGAGGATAAGGAGCTGTCGATTGAATAGCTTGATAAGTCAATTCTACTAGACTCAAAGGAATTTGGTCGTCATAACGAAGACAATCGAAAGAGATAGGAACTATCCATGGGTCATAAGACTCATGGGTTTCACTAACAGTGATCGATATCATGTTAATCGAGGTGACAAAAGGAGGAGGAATATCGGGTGGTGGGATAGGAAATGTACCCATTAACGTTGAATATTTTAAAATACCCACACTGACATTCTCATAACCAGGAGGTGTTTTCGAAATGAAAGGTAAGTTTCTAGTACATGAATCGAAATTAAAGAAGGCCAGTTGATCGATAGTAATAAATTTTCCTTGGTGTGGGAAACGTAACACATGGAAAAGAGTAGAAACAACTGCGTGCATGGAATCAATCCAACTACGGCCAAGTAGAAGGTTGTAATCGAGAGGTGCATCAAAGACCTCGACCACAACATTAACCGCCTTACCTTCTAACATAATAGACAATGAAGGGAGAACACCATAAGGTTTAAACCCTGTACCATTAAAATATTTAAGAGTATTGTATGACTTAGTAAGGGAAGGAGAGCCAATAGCTTTCCAACAAGTGACAAACATGAGGCAAGTTGAAGCTCCTTCGTCAATAATGGTTCGACAAATATTCTTATTTTCCACAACAACTTGTATATAAAATGAAATCTTAGGGGATATGTCATTATTGACTGCTCCTTCAGGAGATCCCTCTGGTGAGTTGGGAAGCAAATGAACGTAATCTTCTGTATCTTCCGGAGGTATTCCTTTCATCCTACATGAATGGTGAGGTTTGATGTTGGCCGCACCAAATAACGAACAAAACAACTCTATGGCCAACTAGAGAAACAAACAACACTCACTAATAAAATCTAGAAATCAAGAATAAAAACATACCTTCTTATTTSAAAGTCACTAGTTGGTGATGAAATCCAACGTTGCGAAATAAAGACAAGAAGGGGTTGGKATAAAGYGGGTGGAAAAGTTACATTGAYGACCTGCTTAACAAACTTACACCYTGGTGCAARCTCCCRCASATAATCATGGTTATATCCTCCAAGGARCCTGAGTGAGTTTGGCCAACATCGATTCCAGGTACCATGAAGACTTTCCCCTCCATAGTCACCATGTATAAATACCCTAAAGAGATATGATACTAATGTTACCAATTACAAAAATGATGACCAAGGAAACAATCAGCAGTCTGATCCATGCGCAAAGGAAGGGTATCTAGCAGGAAATCAACTCGAGAAGGTCCCCATAGGATTTTCTTCTCAAGTGACCCCCAATAATACACGCAATCTCTACACTAAGACCGAAAAATCAGGGTGAGTAACTTTGTCAATCATAATGTGACTTCATGATTGACCCTTGTGTTAGAAGGGATTCCCAAGAAAAAATGTAGCAAGTGGATTTGAACTCTCCCTATCACAAGATACTATTCTGTGTTTTGATGCTTTGGAGAGTGTGACTTACGACCTATTCCAAAGTGCTATCCTGGCTAATGTTGGTGTAGAGAATTTCTTGAAAATAAAAGTTGCTAATAAATTTTAAAATTTCGTTGTATTTTAAAGGTGGTTGCTTACTCAAAAGGGAAATGGAAATGGAAATGATGATGTATGTGACCTTGATCCAATAAAGTGCAAGAAGAGATGATTTTGAAATATTTTAATTCAATGAACTCTAATTACAGTAGGGAGACAGTATCTCTTTTTGAAATACAAAAGCTACAAAACACAATTTCTCATTTTTTGAATGAAAAAGATTCCAAATAATCAAAAGCTACAAAATTTTCCAACTTTCTCTTTTAACAAATATTTTGAATACAACAATTTTATTGTAAAAGACTACTAAAAATAAGAATGACTTCAGTTCTTTCTTTCTCAAATCAGATCATAGATGTAATGAAGAAAGTAAAGTGTAATCTAAGAAAATTAGCACATTCTCAACACTATTCCCAAATCAAACTCATAATCTAGATCAAAAAAATGAAATGACAAGAAAACCTTTTGTCAAATGAAAACAAAAAATGTCTCTCAATGAATGAACAATCCAGAAAGCAAAAACAATGCAAAACTCCAAATTAACCAATGATTCTTTGTCAAACAAGCACTCAGGACCAAGATCTAGAAATTATACCCTTGTGACAAAAATCAAAAGAAAAACTTGCAAAATTTATAAAGAAAAACTTTCAATTTCCGAAAATCAATCAAATGCAAGCTTCAAACTTATAAATCAATCATTCACTAGTGTCATAAGTTCATCCCAAGCATTTGAAGCAAAATTGGGTAGAAAAAATAAAAATGGCTATCTCCAACAACTCCTACAGGAATCGTCGTAGGTGGTAGTGGAGCATAGTGCGACGATCTAGGGTCATCACATGTTTCCAATAAGGTACAATGTGACGTCGTCACACTGGTATGCACTAGTAGAGTGTGACTTCAGAGGATCGTCACAGGCTGTCTATAAAGTATAGTGTGATGATATCTGAAACTAAAGGAAAATGGGAGGAAAGACAAAATTTCTCACTAAACCTCCAGACCCAGGGACTCAAGATGGATCACCCACAGACTCAGAGAATGAATTTAACCAAAAGAAGGCGGCATAACAACAAATACAAGGAAAAATAAATTTGTATCCCCATTATGGTCACCAATTTTGTTATTGGAATAATCGGTAAGTGCAGACACAAACAAATCTCCCTAACGTCCACAGGAAAATAGAACAAAACAGAACAAAATACACACTTCAACTTAAAATTCATTGTCATATAAACTATTTTAGTGAGGTACAAGTGACATACATTTTAAACGATGCTTGATCCTTGCTAGTGTCATCCTTGTAGCTCCTTCCTTGGGTTTACAGAATAGTAGGCTTGTCTAAGAATAAAAAACCAACAAAGATATATATATATTCTAGTGAAGTCTATGTATATGATCAAGGAATTATACAATAGAAGAAGAGATGATTTTATAGGGAAGAAATGTACTGTTGTATTAAATTAAATGGAAAGTGGAGAATACAACCCATGCCTTGATGTTGTAAGGTCCCCTTTCAATGGCTCTTTGCTTCAATACACACACCTTTGCTCCAATGCCTTGAATGAGGAAGATCCGCAATCTGACTTGAAGAACTAAAGAAAAGCTCTCAAGCATAATCTGAAGTAGAACCCTCTATGCAAATCTTAGCCTATTCAACCTTATCCTTTTCCATGAGAGATCCTTCTTTATATAGTGTGAAAGAGAGATGGATGAGGATATTAGAATGATCCCACTAAATCAGAGAAGTTAGTAAGATCCAAACCGATCGGAGGCCACCTCATCTTCTAGAAGATTCCCTTCTAGAACATTCATGAATTTTGACTTTTCATATTCTTTAAGCATCGTCGCACTCTATTCATAAGCAACATGTGACGATGTCATAGTCCAAATTTAGGTCAGAGTGCAACGATTAGGAATATTCACACCCTATGCATATGGCAGGATGAAACGACCTTCCTTGATATAGTTTTTGAAAGAGGAAAGAAAACCACTTTTATCATGGAGAAAGTCTCTTTTAATGTTTTCAGGGAAATGAACACATGTTGTCAGTTGATCATTGAGGTGACCAAAATAATGTGTAACACCTATTCGAGGGAAAATAGATGTAATTTTGCAGAGAAATTTGAGTGTGTTATAGAGAAAGTCGAGTTTGTTTCAAAGAGTTATGGTGTCACCAAAATCAGAATCTTCCACAATAGCCACAAATAAGCAGTGCAGTAAGAAGGAAACAACATTATTGTAGGAAGAAGTATCGAGAGCGGAAGAAATAGCTCTAAGTTTGGAAATCTTCCCCAGAACAGGAAGGAAGAAAGGTCGTAAATGACACAGAAAGATACACAAGCACCAAAAAAGGATCAATAAGAAGAACAAGAACATGAAGAACAAAAAAGATAAATTTTTGCACAGTAAGAACCCGGGGATTGAAACTTTATGATACTTGAGAAACAAGAAAACCATCTACCCAGATTGAATGATAAAGTTAAGAAGGAGCTCCATGCTTATTCGGCTCAGTTTCTTCCCAGGAAGAACACCTTAAGTTAGCATTATTGTAGTAGAGATATCAACATGGGAAGTAGAAGTCAGGGAAAAGATCACAGTTGCAAGGGAGGCATTTCATAAATTCACGGAGACTTTGAAGAAAGCTTGAAGTGGCTCAAGACAAGCCACAGGAAAGTGTTTGGGGCCTATTGGAGCATGACATTTTGGGTAAGTTTTTGGAATAACGCAGGAGAAAACCACACGACAAGTTAGAAAATGAGAAACATGCGCATAAGATAGTTAGTTCATATTTAGGAGCCAACGTGTGAAAGGAAAAAGTTAGTTAGTAGTAGTTAGACTATTTGGTCATTTTTTTAATGGGATAATCCTTAATATCAATGTATAAATATGTATGGGTTTTAGGTAGAAGGTAGTGGTTGTTATTAAGAAAAGCATGGAAAGATAGAATCATAGTAGTGAGTGGTTAAGTTGTTGAGAAGTTGGAAGTAGCAAACAGAATGAGCTAAGTGTGCAATGTATGCATGAACGACTAGGGAATTGTGGGTAGAATTGATCTATCTTATGTGATCACAGTGTGCACATGTTGTAAGGATTGAATATGAATGAATACTACAAGAATCCAACCATTGTGGACGTATCCTAGTTTGGGTGAACCATGTTAAATTCATTTGTTATGATGTGTTTTTTTTCATGATGTGTTGGTTTAATATGTTTACTGCACACATGTAATAGATGTTTATGTGTTGATATGACTATGTGTTTGATAATTCCGTTCACATGAGAAATGATTAAGTAAGATTAATATGCCATATCCTATTATGTTGTTATAGTTCTGCACATAGGGTATATTGCATGTTGAATGAATGTTAAGTAAGAATGAATGTTATAACGATCTCCATTCCCTTCATGACTGCAGAAGCCTGGTTCATGCAATACCCATAGGTACCTTGGGTGAGACTTCACTTGCTTCCAAGTGATGCCCAAAGGGTTGGTATATTGGGATTTGTTGGTGATTTAATGTTTAACCTCGCGTTTTCCCACTACGCACCAATATTTTTTCCATATCACTGGCATGTTGCACTTTATTCCATATAATGCTTCAATTGGACTCATATTTAAATATTCTTGATACCCATTATTATAAGAAAACTCCACTAAATGTAGATAGTCTTCGCATTTGGATGGATTTTCCATGACATGCATTCTTATCATATCTTCAATCACCTGATTGGCCCTCTCTATTTTCCCATCTTATTCTATGTGATATGTTGTGCTAAAATTTAGATTTGTCGCAAATCCTTTAAATAAGAATTTCCAAAAATTTGAAGTAAACATGGGATGTGTTTCCACGTAGTTGTAAGACCCTAGGTTCAAGTTATATAACCAACAAAACCTTTTGGACACAGGCCCTTTCAGCATCACTTACATGCAAGTGAAGTCTCACCCAAGGCATCTATTGGGGCTATAGGAACAAAGTTTCTATAGTAGTGAGGCAATGGGAGGAGATCGTCTTGTTCATTCTCACTTATATACTCTGTGTGAATTATCCTGTGTCTATTATTCCTTGATTACTTGGTAAATTCAGTTATATCACACCATTATACTACATATTGCAACATAAACTATTCAATAACATTCATAACTATTGCGTAGTGATCGGATAATAAAAATATCTAGTCTAACATGCATAGAGAGAACATTCACGATCAATCACATAAAAAGACAAGCGTATATAGTAATTAACGTGGTTCACCCAAATTTGGGCTATTTCCACAATGATTATCTTCTTTATTATTCTTTCTACAATAGTCGCAGGCTTGACCACTAGGCTTACAATAGGTATATCATGTTATCAGTCCCTACCCTACCTAGTCTCTCTGTAGTGCAAGCCTCTCTCTACAACTCTCCTTTTCCACTCAGACATAGACTCTCTCTCATCCTCAATCTATTATCTCCCTCTCAACATTCTGACTTCAACAACAACCCTTTTTTTACTTGACCCATTGCATATTTATACATGGAAACTAGAGCTCAAAATGCTACTTACTTATCCCCAAAACCCAATTAAAACTCATTCCAACTGATTATAACTCTTGTTGACTCATTGTTCAACCACGCTTTTCCTTCTTTTCCATATGCATGCTTCTTTTGCATTCCCAGTTGTTTTTCTTCCGTCTTTTGCGTGTCTTTCTGCTTTTGCATGTCAAACTGTTGTCCTTCCTTTTCGTCCACTTTCTTCGCTTGCTTTATTCTCCACTAAGTATTCTTTTACTGAACACTTCAATCTTGAATCCACCCTTACTACGTACTCTACTCCTTCCTTCCGTTCTTTCTTCTGTTGTTTCACATCTCCTCCATACTTAGAATTTTCCTTAAAAATTGTATCTAGAATGCTTTTCCAACATGATGTCTATTAGAAATAATTGACTTAGGAACACCATATAGCCTAGCAATTTATCCCATGTAAATATTTGCAATCTTAGCTTCCTTGTGTGTTAGCTTCACTAGTATAAAATGATCATCTTTAGTTAGCTTATCCACCACCACCACTATGATGGAATCATGTTGCTTCATTGTTCTAGGGAGCTTGGTGATAAAATCAATTGTCACAACTTACCATTTACACTCAAGAATGGGAAAAGGATATATAAATCCATTTGTATGTTTGTGTTTAACCTTGACCTTCTGACATTCTAGACATTTGACAATATAATCAACCATGTTTTTCTTCATTCCATGCCAAAAATATTGATTCTTGACAGCTGCAATTATTTTTTGGTAACTTGCGTGCCCAGTATAAGGCACATTATGGATCTCTCTTAGGACCATAATTTTTATCTCTTTATATTTAGGAACATATATTTTTCCAATGTACATGAGGAATCCATCCTCTCTCAAATCATAATATTTATTTCTATTGAAAATTACCTTGTTGTAATTTTTCTTTTGCTTCAAAACAATGTTGGTCTAATTTTGCAGCTTCCAAAATTCTATCTTTCAAATCCACTTTCTACATGCTAATGTTTGTAGCTTCCATTTCATGCACCCTCCTGTTGACAGCATCAATTGCCTTGTTCTCATTGCCTTTGATATGATTTATATCAAATTCATACTCACTAAGAAATTCTAACCATCAAATTTTCCTCGCATTCAAAGTTGGTTTTCCAAACAAATATTTCAGACCACTATGGTCTTCTCTCAACAAAAATGTTTTTCCCATAAGATAATTCCTCCACAAGGCATGAACTATGGCTACCAATTCTAAATCATGGGTGGCATAGTATCTCTCATTCTCTTTCAACTTCCTTGACTCATATCATATCACATGCCCATTTTGGATAAGGACTCCTCCAATCCCTTCCTTGCAAGCATCAATGCACATAATGAAATATTCATTTGGATCAACAATCTTTAATATTGGTGCACTTGTCAATAACTTCTTCAAATGTCAATATCTTTCTTCACATTCAAAACTCCACTCAAATTTCACACCCTTCTTTTGCAATGAACTAATTTGATTTGCAATCCTTGAGAAACCTTCAATAAACCTTCTATAGTAACCTATAGGTCCCATGATTGATCTCAATTTTGAGACATTATTTAGTGACTCCCATCCTTTAATGTATTTTATTTTCTTAGGATCCATTGCAATCCCTTTCTATGAAATTATATGGCCCAAATAATGTATTCTCCTCTAATAGAATGAGCACTTTCTCAACTTTGCATACAATTCATGTTCCTTCAATAATTATAACACCATTCTCAAGTTTTGATCGTGTTCTTCTTCAAACTTAGAGTAGATAAATATATCATCCAAAAAGAGAATGAAAAACTTATCCAAGTAATTTCTAAAAATGTCATTCATCAAACACATGAAGACAACTGGTGCACTTAATAACCCAAATGGAACCACTATGAACTCATAATGGCCAGACCTTGTTCTAAATGTTGTCTTGATGATATCATATTCTTAAATCCTCACCTTATGGTATCCTAACATAAGGTTAATATTGGAGAATATTTTTTCATCTTTTAGTTGATAAAAAATATCATCTATCCTTGACAAAGGATACTTGTTCTTCATAGTCACATTGTTCAGTTTCCTGAAATCAATGCATAATATTAAAGTTCCATCCTTATTGAAAAATAAAACTGGGGCACCCCAAGGTGACACACATGGGAATATATAACCCTTCTTAAAATATCTTAAAATTGCATTTGTAATTCCTTCAAATATGGTGTACTCATCCTATAAGGAGTCTTGGATAATGGTACAACTCCAAGCATCAGATTAATGGAGAAATCTATATCTCTTTTGGGTGGAAACCCTCGTATCTCTCTAAATAAATCCTCATAATATTTCAAGACTATATTATCTTCAATATTTGGCACTTTATCCTTAGTTGCCTCTTCCATATGGGATGCATATATTTGACACCCTTTTCTGAAGATTATTTTCAATTTCAAGGTTGAAATTTCTCTAATAGTTACTTCCCTTGGAATACCCTGAGTTGTCCTCAAGTTCCCTTGTTCATCCAAACAAGTGAAATCCTTGTTGTAGCAATTTAGGACAACATGATGCATATCCAACCAATCCATACCAATTAGAAAATCATATGAACCTAGAGGTATGATATTCAAATATTCGTTTCTATCCAGTCCATTCATGTCCATTGCAAAATCCTTAATCCACTCATTAATTCTTCTTTTAGCTCCAGTAACTAATTAAACTAGCCAATATTTCCCAAGATTGCTTCTTTTTAAATGAAATCTCTCAACAATTTTAGGATCTATGTGACTATGGCTATATATTGAACCAATTAAAATAGTTATAGGTTTATCATTGATCTTACCTTCTAATTCAATCATGTGAGACTCAAATCCATCTTTCCTATTGTCCAAAGCTACATAGATCCTTAGCGTGAGTTTCCCATGTCCTCAATTGTATCACCTTAGTGTACATAGTGAATAGTATTCACTCTTTCACCTCTATGAGGGAAACCTATGTACATGTGATCTCCCTCACAACCCCAACATTTAATAGGTTTTTTCCTTGGCCTTTTCCCCAATGATTCTATCATGTTATGCTCATTTTGAGTTGGTTTCCCTTAAGAACTATTTCTCAAGAATGATGGCTTGTGTACTTTCTTCCTATGCTCCAACTTACCTTTCTGCTTGTCCTCCCAAACCTTTTGTAATCATAAAGGAATTTATCTCTCCTTATTGCTTCCTCCAATGTATTGGGATCATCGAATTGTATCTTATCACTGAATATTGAAGGTACCCCACTCAAGCACCTTTGAATCTTGACTTTCTCATCTGATGGTCCCAGGAATAGAAACAATGGTTTATTGTACCCTTGGTATCCTACTTTACTTGTCAACCCGGGTTTCATAAAAACTTAAGAGGTTCTATGCATTGTATTTTTAATATGCAATTGTCAGTAGCCAAGGGTTGAGACTAATCAAAGGTTGAAAAGAAGTAGGAAAATCAAGTGACAGAAAGCAACTCCGAACTAACTATTTGAAGGAAACACACCAATATGAAAGTACATCTAATCTAGATTGCATAAAAAAAACTTATTCTAACTTCATTAAAGAGTACTTAATTAAGAAAGTTAATACTGAAAAAAAAAATGAATACAATCTAAACTATGACATAAAAAATGTGATAGAAGTAAAGCTCTTAAATTATGATAGAAAACTATAATGAAAGTAAATTTATACTAATGCATGAATAAAGCAAGATAACCCTTTGATCAATATCAATCTAAATTTCCTTTTATTTTTTATTGATGCCTTCAAGAAAAAAATATTAAGCTAAGTCAAAATATGAAGTTAAAACAAACATGCAGGAGAATTCTACAGGAACTGTGATGTTCTACAGGAACTATATAGTTTCTATAGGAAACTCCTATAAGAAGAAAAATGGAGTCTAAAAAGTTAGTGCAAGTCTTTAAAAGCATGGAAAAATCTATACTATAAATAAATGAAGTGAAACTAATGTTCTTGGCCTTGGGAGGAATGACGTAGACCCCCGACCCTCGGGTCAAGATCTGCACAGGATCAATCTTATTCGAATCCACAGAACTGAAATAGTTCTTTCGGGCCCTCACTGGAACCCCATGAATTCAATCCATAGGTCCTTCCACGAAAACCCCACCTACACAATGTGCACCAGGCGTGAGTCTTCAACTCCTTCTCAACAAACCCGAAATAGAGTTCTCCCTCAACCCAACGGTCCTGGTTGTATCGGAAATTTGGTAACCATGAATTCACGACACAGTGACTCCAAAATCACTCGTCACTCCAATGCTCGAATTCTGATATGGGAATTCACACACAAGATCCAACGACTCTCGATCAGTTGGATCAAACAATCCAGATCCTTCGGAGTTCTGTGAACTGGGAGTTCACGATGCATTGATTCCAAAATCACTTGCCGCACCAAACCCCGAACTTTGAAATGTCGAAATGCCAAAATGGGCTCAACAGCGGTTAACCCCCGACCAAACCTCGGTCCATGTGATTGCTTCCTCCATGACCACGCCCTGCTCCAAGAACACGTCGCGTTTCATGACTTCAGGGTTTTCAATGCAAGGTGCCCCAGCTCCTTGTCATCGTGATTACCGAAATGCCAAACCCCAAAATGCCAAAATTCCAAAATGATAAAAGGCACTCAGCCTTAACCTTCTCACAAATATATGAGATCTAACAGCCCACGGGATTTTCGACACTTCTCCACGAAGCGACTCCACCGTCCGCTTCAGCTCTTCTCCTACGTGACCTCCCAGAGGTTAAACTCTACGTGCCTTCCTCTGGATCCTATGGCTATCATCCCTTTGCACTAGATCTGATGGCCCAGATCTTGCCTCTCTAGCTGATCTAACAACAGTTGTAGCTCCTCCTTGAGCATGTTCTTCTTGCTTCCCTTAGAATATTTTCAAAGTTTCAAATGCCTTGGCCTTTTTTTCCTCTACGAGCTTGATTTGTCTTTGATGAACTCGCTTTCATTCTAGGAACGTTATCCCTCCTCATCTCCTCAAGATCTGAACCCTCCAAAGGGTTTTTCTTGTCCTCTGTGACTCCTTGCAGGGTCCTTGCACGCAAATGTGTTATCTCCTCTGAGATTATCTATGGCTCTGAGCTCAAAGTGTCTCTGACCCTTTCTCTCCTCAAAGGGATGGAAGTGCCCTCTTCTACAACTTCCTTCTCAAGCACGCTTTACTGAGCCTACAGGGTGTTCAGTAACCTTGTGAGTGTCTTTCTATGACACTTCTCTTATCTCAGAACTCGAACAAGAGTTCCTTTTGTGTACACTTGCACCAACTCAATGCCCACCTGGCAGAGTTCTCTAGAATCCTCAGTGATTTTGTCTTCTCACCGAACTTGAAATAGAGTTCTCCTCAATGCATCTTGTGCATTTGCTCAATGCCCTACTGGCAGAACCTTTACAGAATTCTCAGTAATTCTGCTTCTCCTCTCTATGCTCTTCTCTGCACAGTTTCTCCTTCAAGGTGTTCAACAACCTTGAGGCTTCCTCTTTGAGTCAATGACTTCCTCTGGTGCGCCCTCTTGGGATGTCTTTGTCTAAATTCCACAGAATTCAGAAGTGCACTCTATGTACTAGCTTACAGACCCCGCAGTGTTCTATCATGCAACCTCTTGCATGAAGCCACAAAGAATCGAAACCTAAAAATCAAAGAACTCTCAAATAGGAAAATCTATTTATCCCTGCAAATGCATACCTAACATACATCTACATCATATCATCAACACATAAAGACATTCATTCATGAACTCACAAACACATGAACAACAACATGCAGGAAAACTACTATGATTGTATTAATATGAAATGCCTCTGCAACAGAGTCACGGCTTCCTCTCTTCTCCCTATTATTTTTGTTCTTCTCTACCTCTCTACCTAGCTTAAAAACAAAAGAAGATCTTTTTACAAAAGAGGGCTCCTCGAGCGCTTCCCTCCATCCTCACCAACTCTCATTAATTACAATGAATTACATTGAATGGGCCATCTAATATGAATTGGATCTATATCCCCATAAACCTGTCAGCCATTAAGGCCACACCAACTACAACATGCTTGAAGGCATGGCTTCGGCTCTATCGGCCTTACAAACATTTAATACATTAAATTCAAATTTGAAATTTGAAAGTGAGAGGGTTGCACCTCTCCTCTCCATTGAACGTGTGTTGGGTGTGATGGATAGCTGGCCCTTGATGACATGGAGTGATTCTTCTGCATCACTTCTGACGTATATCCCTGACCCTCGGGTCAAGATCCGCACAGGATCGATCTTCTTCGAATCCGCATAACTGAAATAGTTCTTTCGGGCCCTCACTGGAACCCCATGAATTCGATCCACAAGTCTTTCCACGAAAACCCCACTTGCACAACGTGCACCAGGCATGAGTCTTCACATCCTTCTCACCGAACCTGAAATAGAGTTCTCCCTCAACCCAACAGTCTTCGTTGTATCAAAATTTTGGTAACCCGGAGTTCACGACGCAGTGACTCCAAAATCACTCGTCACTCCAATACCTGAATTTCGATATGGGAATTCGTACATGAGATCCAATGGATCTTGATGATTTGGTTCAAACAATCTATATCCTTCAGAGTTTCGTGAACCGGGATTTGACGATGCAGTGATTCCAAAATCACTTTCCACTCCAAACCACGAACTCCGAAATTCTGAAATGTCAAAATGGGCTCAACGGTAGTTAACCCCTGACCAAACCTCGGTCCATGTGACTGCTTCCTCTGTGACCATGCCCTGCTCCAAGAACACGTTGCATTTTTTGACTTCAAGGTTTTCAATGCAAAGTGCCCTAGCTCCTTTTCATCAGGATTGTCGAAATGTTGAACCCCGAAATGCCAAAATGCTGAAATGATAAAAGGCACTCAGCCTTAACCTTCTCACAGATCTGTGAGATCCAATAGCCCATGGGATTTTCAACACTTCTCCACAAAGCGTCTCCACCGTCCGTTTTAGCTCTTCTCCTGCATGACCTCCCAGAGGTTAAACTCTGTGCCCCTTCCTCCGGATCTGATGGTTATCGTCCCTTTGCACTAGATCTGATGGCCCAGATCTCGCCTCTCCATCTGATCTAATGGAAGTTGTAGCTCCTCCTTGAGCATGTGCTTCTTCCTTCCCCTTAGAATATTTTCAAAGTTTCAAAAGCCTCGGCCTTTTCTTCCTCTATGAGCTCGATCTAGCTTTGATGAACTCGCCTTCATTCTAGGAACGATGTCCCTCCTGAGCTCCTCAAGCTCTGAACCCTACAAAGGTTTTTTCTTGGCCTCTGTGACTCCTTGTAGGGTCCATGCACACAAATGTTCTATCTCCTATTATCTTATCTGTGGCTCTAACCTTAAAGTGTCTTTGACCCTTTCTCTCCTTGAAGGGATGGAAGTGCCCTCTTCTGCAACTTCCTGCTCAGGCACACTTTGTTGAGCCTACAAGGTGTTCAGTAACCTTGTGAGTGTATTTTTGTGACACTTCTCTTATCTCATAACTCGAAAAATAGTTCCTTCTGTGTACACTTGCACCAACTCAATGCCCACCTGGCAGAGTTCTCCAGAATCCTCAGTGATTTTGTCTTCTCACTAAACTCGAAATAGAGTTCTCCTCAATGCTTCCTGTGAATTTTCTCAATGCCCTATTGGTAGAGCCTTTATAGAATTCTCAGCAATTCTGCTTCTCCTCTCTGTGCTCTTCTCTGCATAGTTTCACCTTCAATGTGTTTAGCAACCTTGAGGCTTCCTCTTTAAGTCAATGACTTCCTCTAGTGCGCCCTCCTGGCACGTCTTCTTCTAAATTCCACAGAATTCAGAAATGCACTCTATGCACTAGCTTACAGCACCCTTAGTGTTCTATCATGCAATCTCTTGCATGAAGTCACAAAGAATCCAAACCTGAAAATAAAAGATCTCTCAAATAGGAAAATCTATTTATCCCTGCAAATGCATACCTAACATACATCTACAACATATCATCAACACATAAAGACATTCATTCATGAATTAACAAACACATGAACAACAACATGCAGGAAAACTGCTATGATTGTATTAATATGAAATGCCTCTTTACAATGTGAGCTCGGACTGCAACAGAGTCACGGATTCCTCTCTTCTCCCTAATCTTTTTTTTCTTCTCTGCCTCTCTACCTAACTGAAAAACAAAAGAAGATATGTTTACAAAAGGGGGCTCCTCGAGCGCTTCCCTCCATCCTCACCAACTCTCATTAATTACAATGAATTACATTGAATGGGCCATCTAATCTGAATTGGATCTAGATCCCCATAAACCTGTCAGCCATTACGGTGACACCAACTATAGCATGCTCGAAGGCATGGCTTTGGCTATACTAGCCTTACAAACATTTAATACATTAAATTCAAATTTGAAATTTGAAAGTGAGAGGGTTGTGCCTCTCCTCTCCATTGAACGCGTGTTGGGTGTGTTGGCTAGCTGGCGCTTGATGATGTGGAGTGATGCTCCTACATCATACTCCTTTGCTGTGAAAAAATCATGATCTCCTGCTCATGAGCTTCCGAGCATGGCTATCGAAATCCACCTGGATCCAAAACAGTTCTCTGGAGTTGTTCATCTGATCCATCACTTTATTGTTATTGTTGCTTCTGTTGCCCTGTTGCTATGGCAGGTTCTCCTCTGCTCAGCTTCCCTTTGCTGACCGCTTCTGCTGATATGATCATCAACCTTCTGATCTCCTCAATTATCTCATCCAGTTGCTCCCAGGGTTGGCTCTCCTTTTGCAGCCTGCTCCACTGCACTCCTTCTCTACAAATGGGTAGATCAACTAGATCTCCCATGCCATCTTCTTCCTTTGTGGCCTCAACTTGCCACCCTGCTGCAAAATTCAGCTATGAAGCCTTATCTTCTTGATTGACCTTCTGTTCAGTCACCTTCTCTAACAGACTTGCTTCTACCATTTCCCCTTGCGCTAGTTGAATTCCAGGTTCCTCCATCTACTCCTTAAACTGGAATTTTCCTTCATCTTATACTGCATGCCTCAGCACTGCAGTTATCATCTGTTCAGCTCCCTGCTAAAAATCCTTAGCGATTCCTCGGAATGCTCCTCTACTATCATTTGCATGACTGTCTCTTCATGGCAGTCATCTACTAGCTTTGGATGGTTCAACCAATCCTCCAACATCTCCAACTCCATCTCCCATGGAGTGAGCATATTATCTGCATGCTCTTCTTCTGCTACAGCTTCCAGTGTTGCAGGTGTCTTTGCTTTAGCTACCTGGCTGAAATTTTTGGGCCATTCTTCCGAATTCTCATCTTCTTCTCCTTCTGTTGGGGTATCTCCTAATGTTTCCCCAAATTCTTCTTTCGTGACAGTTTTTGTTGGTTGTCCCTCTAATGTTTCTACATCAGCAACACAATTTTTCACCTCAGTTGGGCGATGTGGCAGGAATACCTCTATTCCCCCAATCATAAAAATGATCTTCTAATCTTCCTCTATCATCTCTCCTCACTAATATGAACTCACCTCTGAGTTCATGATACTCTCACATGGCCTCATCTGCTCTCCCTTGCCCTCCTGGAAATATGGAGTTTCTCCTCTTCCTCTGCCCACCTGACAGTCTATGAGATCAGTCGATCCCATCTCAATGCCCTCCTAGCAATTTGAATTTTCATCACCGCCCTCCTAGCAGTATATGAGACCTTCACTTGATCTCTTTATATTGCCCACCTGGAAATTTGAAAGTCCATCTCTTCCCACCTAGCAGTCGATGAGATCTTTGCTCGATCTCTCCTCTCCATCATCATTGAGATTTCTCCCAGCTTCTAGTTCACAGGCATGAACCATCTCCTTTGTGGCCCTGAGGCTTTTCACATACCTCAGCCACCTCCTCAATAGACTTTGTTGTCTTCTGGCCAACAATTTCTCGACTGGCCACTTTGCTTTCCTCCTCATAGGCCATTCATACACCCAATGTGTCTTTGTGTTCTATTGCATTCACAATGCAAGCTACTCTATTCTTTCCCTCACCTCAGCAAGTTCCAGATCCATCTCTAGATTTTTTTTCTCCTTGTGGTCTTCCCTGTGACCATGCCCATGGTCTTCAGTAACCATCTTCCTATTCCTTTCTGCCCTCCTGGAAAACTTGTTGCTGTCACTCTGCAACCATGAGTGCTTCCAGCCTTTCCTACAGTCCTCCTAGTTGTCTATTGACTGTTGCGCACCTTGCAACAATCATCATAGAGATTCAACCATCTGTCTTCCTTTTCCTCTAACTCCCTCTGCCTGAAATATACAGACAAAATCAAGCTTTGATACCACTTCTGACGCAGACCCCCGACCCTTGGGGAAAGATCCACACGAGATCGATCTTCTTCGAATCCGCAGAACTAAAATAGTTCTTTAAGGCCCTCACTGGAACCCCACAAATTCAATCCACAGGTCCTTCCATGAAAACCCCACCTGCACAACATGCACTAGGTGTGATTCTTCACCTCCTTCTCACCGAACCTTAATTAGAGTTCTCCCTCGACCCAACAGTCCTGGCTGTATCAGAATTTCGGTAACTGGGAGTTCACGACCCAGTGATTCCAAAATCACTCGTCACTCCAATCCCTGAATTCTAATATGGGAATTCTCACACGAGATCCAATGGCTCTCAATGATTTCGATCAAATGGTCCAGATCTGTCGGAGTTCCGTGAACCGGGATTTCACGATGCAGTGATTCCAAAATCACTTGTCGCTCCAAACCCTGAACTCCAAAATGTCGAAATGTCGAAATGGGCTCAATGACGATTAACCCCCGACCAAACCTCAGTCCATGTGACTGCTTCCTCCGTGACCATGCCCTACTCCAAGAACAAGTCATGTTTCGCAACTTAGAGGTTTTCAATGCAAAGTTCCCCAGCTCCTTGTCATCGGGATTGTCGAAATGTCCAACCCCGAAATGCGGAAATGTGGAAATTCTAAAAGGCACTCAGCCTTAACCTTCTCATAGATCTGTGAGATCTGACGGCCCATGGGATTTTCAGCACTTCTCCACAAAGCGTCTCCACTGTCTGTTTCATCTCTTCTCCTGCACGACCTCCCAGAGGTTAAACTCAATGCGCCTTCCTCCGGATCCGATGGCTATCGGCCCTTCGAACTAGATCTGGCGGCTCAGTTCTCGCCTCTCCAGTTGATCTAACAGTAGCTGTAGCTCCTCCTTTAGCATGTGCTTCTTCCTTCCCTTTGGAAGATTTTCAAAGTTTCAAAGGCCTCGGCCTTTTCTTCCTCTATGAGCTCAATATGGCTTTGATGAACTCGCCTGCATTCTAGGAACGTTGTCCCTCCTGAGCTCCTCAAGCTCTAAACCCTCCAAAGGGTTTTTCTTGGCCTCTGTGACTCCTTGCAGGGTCCTTTCATGCAAATGTGATATCTCCTCTGAGCTTATTTGTGGCTCTGACCTCAAAGTGTCTTTGACCCTTTCTCTCCTTAAAGGCATGGAAGTGCCCTCTTCTGCAACTTCCTGCTCAAGTACTCTTTGTTGAGCCTACAGGGTGTTCAGTAACATTGTGAGTGTCTTTCTATGACACTTCTCTTATCTCAGAACTCGAGCAAGAGTTCCTTTTGTGTACACTTGCACCAACTCAATGCCCACCTGGCAGAGTTCTCCAGAATCCTCAGTGATTTTTTCTTCTCACCGAACTCGAAATAGAGTTCTCCTCAATGCATCCTGTGCATTTGCTCAATGCCCTCCTGGCAGAGCCTTTACAGAATTCTCAGAAATTCTACTTCTCCTCTATGTGCTCTTCTCTATATAGTTTCTCCTTCAAGGTGTTCAGCAACCTTGAGGCTTCCTCTTTGAGTCAATGACTTCCTTTGGTGCACCCTCCTAGCACATCTTTGTCTAAATTCCACAGAATTTAGAAGTGCACTCTATGCACTGGCTTACAGAACCCGCAGTGTTATGTCATGCAACCTCTTGCATGAAGCCACAAAGAATTGAAACTTGAAAATCAAAGAAATCTCAAATAGGAAAATCTATTTATCCCTGGAAATGCATACCTAACATACATCTACAACATATCATCAACACATAAAGACATTCATTCATGAACTCACAAACACATGAACAACAACATGTAGGAAAAATTCTATGATTGTATTAATATTAAATGCCTCTTTACAATGTGAGCTCGGACTGCAACAGAGTCACGGCTTCCTCTCTTCTCCCTATTCTTTTTGTTCTTCTCTTCCTATCTTCCTAACTGAAAAACAAAATAAGATCTTTTTACAAAAGGGGGCTCCTTGAGCGCTTCCCTCCATCCTCACCAACTCTCATTAATTACAATGAATTACATTGAATGGGCCATCTAATCTGAATTGGATCTAGATCCCATAAACCTGTCAGCCATTAAGGTGACACCAACTACAGTATGCTCAAAGGCATGGCTTCGGCTCTACCGGCCTTACAATCATTTAATATATTAAATTCAAATTTTAAATTTGAAAGTGAGAGGGTTGGGCATCTCCTCTCCATTGAACGCGTGCTGGGTGTGTTGGCTAGTTGGCGCTTGATGACGTGGAGTGATGCTCCCACATCAAGGAACCTAAGAGTGCTCCAAAAGGTTATTGAAAATTTCTACAGGATGTTGTTGCAACTAGCCACTAAGTCATAATTTTAACAAAACAAAAATTGATCTTGAAAAAAAATATCAAACTTTAAGAGATAATGCAATACTATCTAGGCACTAACTAATATGCATGAAAATATACAAAAAAAGTATTAGGGTCCTTGAGCCCTCTTGGATGGGCCCAACCCAAGAATCATAAGGAGAATAAAATAAACCTTAATAGAATGAAAATAGAACCATCTTTGTTTCATAAATGTCAGTAATACATCAGGATTAGGAAAGCTTTGAGTTATCAGTACAAGTATTCACAAAATCTCCACACAATACTTCTCCAAAATTCTCCATATCTCTCCTAGACTTACAGGCCTATATATAGCTAGAAAGTTTGACCTGCCTTCCTAAATCAAGGAGAGGACTGAGTGAATGAGGGGTTTCAACCATTTTTATTTGTATCTCTAACTATTGTTGATAAAAAGTGGTCATAAATTCACAAGGAGCACACTAGGAGGTAGGTATGGACAATTTTTCTTAATCTTTGGCTATCAACTTCTTTGAGGAGACACAATACCTTGATTCTAGGGTGTTGTCACCCTTGATTTCTAAATATTGACCTAGATTTTGGAACACACATCTTTTGACAAACTATTAGAGAAAAAAGGTACATAATACACAAAAATACACCTGAATAAAACATATATTAAAAAATTTACAAAATACCCATGAGTGACTGCTAAATATGGTCAAAAAGTAAATATTAATTCAATCTAAGGTGGAAAAGAGTGTCAAATATGAGCCTCTAAAATGCACAATATTGGGGCTCATCATCATCCCCTCGCTGAGCTTTTGCACACCCTTGTGCAATCAATTTTTTCTCTTTGTCCTCATTATCGTTGTTGTTTTTATGTACCCTGTTGTTTTTCACTATTCCTCTGTTTTTCGTCATCCTGCTACTACTCCATGCCTTGTTGATTCTCAATAGAATGTTGTTGTTCAATACCTTGATGTCTATCAACATTCTCCTACTGTTTATGCTTCTCCTTTATGAATTACTCTCTCATATCACAAGCTATATACCTGGTGACAACTTGTTTCTCATGGTATCCCCTATTTCTCACAATCATGTCTCATTCTGCTTCTTCCCTTTCTAGTTTGACGTCATCCATAGGAGCTATAGGGAGGAGTGGAGATCTCATCCTTAATCCAATCCAATGATTTTTCATTCTCCTTGGAGTTTATTTATACCATGGTGTTATGAGGAGGGAAAGTTGCAAGTTATTGGGAGAATGAGGTTCCATGATATGCAAATCATAAGGCAAAGAGTTCCACCTCCTGTGGCAGGTCTTTGTTTCTTCCTCTCCCAATAACTTGAGTGAGTCATGAAGATAGGCTATTACTTCCCTTTTTTTGGTTGTCCATCCTATATTTATATCCTTATCCAAAGAGAGGTTATGATCATTGTTTATGACATATTTAGGCCTCGCAGCCTCTGCTCTAATCCAAATGGGTGTTTTTTGTTATTCTTACTTATACCTTTTTAATTCTTCTGCCCTCATTTGTTCATGCCTTAGCCAAGAGGAAAATGCCATCAATTGCACATCCCCCACATATGGATTGGGATTCTAGTTGTAGAGGTGTGGAAATACAAGGTTATGCATTTGTAGTTCACAAAGCATAGCTTTTGTTTCCATATTACAACCCTAATATGCATTTATGATATCTCGGGGAGATTCAAGGTTAAACTTCAATAACTTAGCTAAGTGTGTAATTTGATTTGTGTGTCATTGTTATTTTAGGAACAATTTGTATATTATGGTTGATGGCATACATTCCAACATTTCTTTAGATACTTTAGCTATTGTTTTTATTGTTGCTTCCATAATCTTCACCTGTTCACTCTTCTCATGCAGATCTCTTCTTTCCTTACTCAATTGTTGCTGAAGTTTTTGGTTGTCTGCTTTCATCTTTTGGTTGTATTATACTTTTTACATAGTAATAATTTGGAACTTTTCTTGAATAAGTTGGATTTATTGCTTCAAATCTTGAGCCACCTCCTATTTCATATTTCCTTTATTATCGTCTGCCACCCTTTTCCACTTGATGGAATCAATATTGGCTTTCTCTAGTTCCAAAAAGGTTCAATAAAGAAGTTTATCCATGAGATTTTTTTATCTTAGAGGTTCCTTCCATTGGTATTTCTTCTTTCACTACTACCTCCTCTTGAGGTTCTTTTCCTTTTTTCTCTTTTCGTTGTTCTGGACTAGGATATTCCTTAACTTACTCTACTTGGGGTTTGATAGTGCATGGGGATGATGGTATTTAGATCCTCTTTTTATAAATTTTATTAACTCTGTTGTACATCCTCCTTATAGGATGCACCCACTCTGCAATAGTGATTTTCAAAGGGATGAATGTAGGGGTCCCTAAAAGAGTTAAGACATCAACCACCTCTTTATATTCTTCATCTATCTTTTTCTTTTTCTCCCTCTTTTTTTTTTTTTTCTTTCTTGGGCTTTGTGAGTCTCTTGGGTTCCTCTCCCTTGTTTCTTTCTTCCTCACTCATGGATGCATGTACTTCTTTAAAATATTGTTTGTTCATGTTGATGAAATATTCCCACAAAATTCTATGTTTCAAGATCCTAAGAGCATTTGAGACTAACATCTTGATGAGACCTTGATGTGGTAAGAATTATTTTTTCCCTCTTTGTACTTTTAGGCTCATCTCTTTTAGTGATTGAATAAGAAAATAGGGGACACTCAGATTCAAGTGTGGTTCCTGATTTGGAATATGTCTAAGTTGATGCAATAGTCTGAAATGGTAGGCATATACCGCACTCATCCTACCCTCACAGGTAATGTATTTGAAGATATTATATGCTACCTCCTGCCATGGGTGAGGAAGGATTTCCATTTTTATTCCATTTTTAACCTCATTAGGTTTCTCATTATGGAGGAATAATTCCTTCTTGGCATTGATGGATTCCTTCCTTTCTTATTTGTCCCAAGGGATGCCCAAAGGTGAACTAGAAACTTTGTTGATGGAGGCTTCATTGATCCTCATGGTTATCCCCTTGATTGTAGTCACATATTCATGATATTGTATGCTATGGAAATTATGAGAAAAATCCATGGACACCTCATCATCAAACACCCTTATTCTCTCAAAGTAACCCAACCACTCACATTTTTGAAAACTTTCCTCTATCTTAGGGTTTTCATAAACCCTGGAAGGCTCTGTTGGTTCCCTTTTTCTTAAATCCTTCTCCCATAATTGTTTGTTAGTATGATGAGTGGAGAGGAAGGTTGGATGAAAGTTTTCTATAGAATATTCAAGTTGACTTACTCCTTGGAGAGGATGCTAATTTGATATGGTTTTTAGGTAAATTGGTGGTCAGAAGATTCAACAAAAGGTTTTTGTTGAAGAAAAAGGGAAGGATGAGGGATTTTATCTAAAAAATTCCAAGTTGGTATGATTTTTTGTAGTTGTTCCTATAGAAACAAATCATGTAGAAATAAATTTCTATAGGAACTATGTAAATCAAATTTTCTACAAGGTGCATTTTTTAAGAGTCATGTGAAAAATTCTAGTGTCGAGAGGGTTCGACCATAGGTTCGTAACATTAGAATTTTGAGGGATATTAGAAAATGGGAAGTTAGTTCATGTCTTAGGATAGAGTCTATAGGAATGTAACTATGGGAAAAAATTGAATTCTACAGGGTATGACTTGTTTGTTGTCAATGACCATAAAACCTTTCAGGAACGATCATAGGTCAAAAACACATGAAAATTTAAATAACTGCAACAAATGTTCGATATTGAAGGTACATTTATCTATTTATGGTTTCATGGATACCTGTAGTTTGTAGAAATTATTATCTTGCAACATCCTCTGATCCTTTAGCTGATTGTTCTTCTTTCCCTTTTCTCTTGCAAGCTTGGATTCTTGATTTCACCCGACTAGAGCCACTCTTATTCTTCAAATTCAAAATGGTGCTCTCATTTTTCAAACTCTGAGTTATACCCTAAAATCATGGATAATACTGTTGTCTTGTCATAGAAGTACAACAACAATCAACTTGTGTATTCATAATTCCTTAATTTTTTCCTTTTCTAACTCAAAGAAATAAACCTTCACTTAATCTCCATATGATAATTCATATCTTGGCACGAATTGTGCCAACCTCCTATTGATAATATGTAAATGACTTCATTTTAATCACCTCAATGACTTTATAAATAATTTATACTATATGAAATAAGAATAGGTAAATTTTATGAAGGTTAATCAAACGTTGGAGAGGATAGATAATTGTTTCACCTTATTTACCTTTGCATGCACATTAATTTTTCTTCTTACAGGTGGCCGAAGTAATGGAAAATGATGACTTGTGTCATTGATGATGTCCTTAGATTTTGTTGATGTCTTCTTCGAAATTAGATTTTCAATGTGTTGGAACAACATGGCCTTTAATCACCTTACATGATACAGAGCACCCTGTAGATTTGTGTCTTCCCTACTGAATATTTTCTACAGGATACAAAGTATCCTATAGAATTTGATTTTTATCTATCCCAATGATGTATCTGATGAAAAAAGTGGTTGGAGAAAGTTATTTAGTTCTGATATTTATCATTCAATTGATGATGTTGGTTTTTACTCTGATTTCCTTCCATTATTTGTAGAAATTGTCTTGTTAAGTGGATCTTGTAGAATGTTGTAGGTTGATCCTGTAGAATAACCTTGGAGACTGTTTTTATTGAAATGAAGGGTAAAACCAAACATGTTGGGTATGGAAAGTGGTACGTATCATATAAATGAAAAATATGGATGATCATATGGAGATGATGGAAAATGTTATTTGTGAATGATGAAAAATTATCAAAATTGTTGGGAAAGTCGTAAATTCGTATTGTTCTTACTGACTGTTGATTTTATTTGTGTGAAAATGGTTGTAATAATGAAGTTCCTAGTACCTGCAAAAAACACATATTAGTACATATTTTTTTTATTTTTTTTCCTTTGTTTTCTTCTTATAATTTTTTTTTCTCAAGGCAGAAGTACTATCACTAATTTCCACTAATGCCTTTCCTCATCAAGGTTCTGAAAAGTTTTTCTGACGAGGATATTCAATTGTTCTTCAAATTTAAGATTTCCTCCATTAGAGGTTTTCACACTTATATTTGTCCCAGGTGCCTTTGTAAGGTTTTCATCCTGGAATTTTTTATTCTTTTTTTTTTTCATATCTCTTTATTGGGATGGTTTGAGAGAATTTCTACTATCAATCACATCCAGATTTTGTTTCTTCACTATTGTTGTGAATTCCTCTTTTGTCAGGGGATTATTGTAATTATTTAGTCTGAATCCATTCACTAGTAGGGTTATTCATTATTCATCAATGGTTCTTGTCTGCACTAAACCATTATCATAACACTTTTCAATGATGTAGGTTCCTAGCCACCTAGTCATCAACTTTCCTTTGAAATATTTAAACCCCGAGTCATATAAAATATCCCAATCCCATTCTTTGAACTTGATGTACTTAATATTCTTGTCATTCCAATCCTTTCATTGTTGTTTCACCACTTCAGTGTTGAAGAGTTCTTTCTTATTGTACTTATCTAAGGTATTCAACTAGTTCAATATTTCTCTTTGTGTTGACTGCAAATTCATTTCTAATTCAATTTTTGTTCTCAATGTATGATATTCAAATTAAATAGGAAGCATATATTTCTTACCATAAACTAATTCAAAAGGAGTAATCCCTATGGTAGTGTTGGCTCACAGTTGTAATACCCTAAGTTTAGTTTATTCTACTGAAAAACCTTGTAGACACCAACCCTTTCGACATCACATGCATGCAAGTGAAGTCTCACTCGAGGCATCTATTGGGGTTGCGAAAACCAAGTTTATACAATGATAGGGGATGTGAGTCCATTATCATGTTCACTCCTAGTTATATACCTTGTGCGTCGTGTTCTTTTTCCCTTCTCCCTTGATTAATTAATAAACTTTAATTATGCAGCACCATTGTGACATAGATTTCAACATAAACTATTCATAGTAACATTCATAATTGTTGCACATCAATAATCTTATCAACAACTATAGATATAGTTATGCATAAATAAAAAATCCATAAACAATCACATAAAAATACATTCAGACACACAATTTAACGTGGTTCACCCAAACTTTTGGCTTCGTCCACAATGACTAGCTTATTTATTATTCTTTGTACAATTCATCTCAAGCTTGCACACTGCACTTACAATAGATATATCATGATATCCTTACCCATCCTTCCTAGCCACTCTATAGTGCAAGCCTCTCTCTGCAAAACTTATCCCTAAACCTTCATACATAGACTCTCTCCCATTCTTAGTCTATTCTTTCAGTCTCGACATCAATAGCCTATTCTACCCGACCAATTAAATATTTATACATAGAATTTAGGGCTCAAAACCCCATTCACTTATCCAAAAACCCTATGACAAATCATTATTACAACTCATGACAACTCATTGTTCAGGTGCGCTTTTCCTACCTTTGCGCTTGCATGTTGCCTTTACATTCCATATTGTTATTCTTCTTTCTTTTGCGCGTCTATCTTCTTTGGCATGCCTAGTTGTTGTCCTTCCTATTTTTTCCCATCTCCTTACTCTTTGTTATTCGAACTACTTGTCCAAAAAGACCCCAACAACCACTCATGGCTCATCTCGAGCCAGTTAATCCTATTGCATCATGCCCCTCCATGCTTCCACAAAATTTTGGAGGGTTTCCTTTGTTGTCGCAAATTATTTCTTGATTTTTTCTTCTTGTTCCAAAATATCTTCTATGACCCACACAGTCAAGTTCATGATTTTCTACTTGTTTTCATGTGCTTCTTTCTTTACCATGCTCTACGCAGCTGAAAATTCCCTTATTTCCTTTTTTTCTTTGTCATGTAGTAGTACTAGTCATTGTTGGAGAATCTTCTATTGTTCCCGTATCTATTATATTTCAGTGTATGACTTCCTGCTTTCCAGAATGGTCATCATGCACTTAGATGGTGGAAAAGTACTTATTTTCTCTAAATCCTTTTGTGCCTTTTCCTATGCATCCCTTAATCAAGACTCCACAGCCTTCATCTCTATATCCTCCATCAAATTTATCCAAATCTGCATGCTTTCCTCACATATCTTCATGAATTCCTCCTCCAGTCTCTTAATAATTGCTATTGAGGTCGTATCGGTTCTTTCTCTTTCTTCCTTTTCCTCCAGTGGTGTCCCCTGTGTGGTGCGTGATTCAAAGTATTTGATCCTGGTGTGAAATCATTTAATGAATTCCCTGAATCTTGAGACTTGTTCTTCAAGTGTGGCTTCTACAACCATTAGTATTTTTGGAATATCCTTATAGATTTTATGGATGTCCTATTGTATTTTCTTTATCTATTGCTTAGACTCGTCCTTTTCCTTCAATATTCTTTTGGCATTTTATTCAACCTCATATTCTCCTTCAATATCCTTCCATCCTTTTCCTCAGTTGTTCTCTTCTCCTTTAAAGAAGTTGTATAATCTTCTTGTAGATTTATATTTCCCATCATTACCTTCACCAACTTGCTTAATGTTGACTCTGTGTGGAACCCTATTTCCTATGCAATATCGATGTGCAATCCTTGTAGTACTGTTATGGGAATCTGTCAAATAACTAATTCCAGGTGACTTAATCATTGTGTCTGCTCCTACATATCGGGTGTAGGGAATTCAATTACATCTAGTGAGATCTTCAACACTTTCCACCCTATTTCCATCTTTTAAAAGTAAGAAGTTGTGGCCCATGTCTCCCTAATCGAGCTTGTTGATGGGCCTTCACTAGATCTACACTTTGGTGTTATCCTTGCTTCTTCCAAGAGTCCTTGCAATATTGTTAGTTGTTCCTTCACCTATTGGTACAATTCTTCTTGTTTGCATGACACTTTCTCAATTTCTTCATCTGACATCCATCACTTCATATTTGATTCTATCGATGTCATCATCTGTTAGAGTATAGTGAGTCGGTACATTGTGATCTTTCATCTTCTTGTGCACAATTGTTGTTGGCCCCTTCCCCTTGTATTTCCTCTTCTCTCTTACTATTTATTGCATGTCTTCTGCATCTCTTCCTTATTCATTGCCTTTTCTATTACCCTATTCATTACCCTTTCCATTACCCTATTCTTCGACATCGTGATCAGGGTGCTCTTTCTCTATTCCATTTATAGGAACATTCCATTCTGGATCCAAATCCTACATGATTAGGTGGATGTCTTCTTCTGTGATATTATAATTTGTTTGGACCCATTCTTCTCTCAGGTCCTTCTTCGCTTGTATATAGATATGGTGTCAATCTTATTTGAACTTCACAATCAAGTTGTATGCCTCTGCTAGTTGTTGTGAAATGTGTGGTGTTTCCTTGATGCACTTTTGAATCCTTTCATTGTACAAGAATAAATCCACGTTAGTGTTGGTCTGTCTTTCTTTTTAGGCGTGTACCATAATTTTTGATACTTAGCTGCCAAGTATGGCTTACCTATGAGTCCCAAGAACTGCACATCCTTTGAATATTCTCATGCTGCGAACACAATCAAAATTAGAAGCCATGGATAATGGAATTCCATGCCATTATCCTATGCTTTTGCGTATTCAATGAGGAATTGGTTCAATAAGAAAGACGCCCAGCTCATCAAGACCCCTTCAAGACACTTTTCATTCATGGCTATCACTCCCACTAGCACTTGGTATTTTCTGCATTTCCTCAGTAACTTGCATGTCAATTCCTACGTTACAATCCTTACTGTTGGGTCACATATTCTCAACACATCCAAACCGTGCACACCTATAACGGTGTAAAAAATTTCCCTCATTTCCTCTGACATAGTTTTGTTAGTTTTATTGTCAACAAAAAACAAGTTTGGATCTCATTGGTAATCCTGTGATCCTTGCAATAAGGTATGTATCTATATATATTATCATGTCCAACCACAAATAAACTCCATGCAAACAGGTTAAGAGAAAATTAACACATGCATTCACCTCGTTGCTTCTGTCGAAATGTCGGATGTAGAAAAACTTTAGTATTCCTACTCTCTCCAATCCTCTGGTCCATTCATTTGGAATTGGTATGATTTAGTTCATTGTTGGATCTATCCTTAGTTCCAAGTATTGGTATGGCACAAGTTCAGGGAACTTCATCGTGTTTTTTATATAGTGGTCTGCATATCTAAGTTGTGGCACCCTCCCTAACATGTCTTTATCCATGATGACCCCATATGGAATGTTAGGCATCACCAATTCAGATTTTTTAGTCTTATGCAGTGTCACTGGTGGGGCATCAACCTTCCTTGGAAAAATTTAGTCTCAGGGAAACCTCAGCTCTGACAATGATTCTCCTAGAGTCTCCTCAGCCTCCGATTCTACTATTTCTTCTCTTATTCAAGCTTTATTTGGTACGGGTGATGCTTCTTTAAGGTGGTTCCATTTCTGTAAATTGGTTACCAACGAAAACTTCTTGAGCTCTAGGGTTTTTCTCAGCTCTGCAATATGGCTCTCGACGCTCTTTTACTCGCAATAAACTATAAGTAACAGTGACCAATTCATTTCAACCCTCTGCAACTTTTATTCCCCTTTTCAAGTTGTCCATGTCCCTTCGCGCCTGAATTAACTATCTCATCTTCCAGTGGTGTGATGAATGCTTTATTTAATGTTTCTTTATTACCATATCTTCCATTGGATTTATACCTCGTACTATCAATCTATCATGATCCCCAATGGATTTTCCCATTTATGGCTACACTTCATCTTTATGAATTTTCATTCACACTCTTTAACTGTCATTTCTTCCCTTTTAAAACTATTAATGGTCGTGATGGTCTTGTTCTGTTCATTTCTTCTATGTGTACCTACCTATTTCTGCATTGTTTCTCATTGTAACTTCATTTTTTTCATGTTTTTCTTTCACTTTTCTTTTTCCTTTTTCCACTTTTTACTACTTTTCCTTTTTTCGTTGCCTACTATAATACACTGTTATGGTACATGTGTTCTTGCGCAACTCATATTAATGCATAGATGATCGATTGTCTCTATAGAGTTTCGGTCGACTTCCATTCACCATTCCTCCTAGGACTTCTCCATTGAGTGTTTCCAACTACGCAACACCTACCTATGTCACATGATTAATCACATATGGTCCTAACCAATGTATTTGAAACATTCCTAGATGTTGAATGAGCTTACTATCATATGGTAATAATAAGTCCCCCACTTGAAACTTTTTTTTTTAATATGTCTATCATGCCATGTCGTTTATCTTTCCTTATGAACTTGTTGATGGAACCCTATGACAAATCAATCTTCCTCAAGCTATACCAACTGTGACAATCTATCCTCTATTGTTCTAGAGTCATAAATATCAATAATCATTGCAACGCAAAGGATCGGTACAATGAACTTCATTGAAATTACTGCTTCTTTCTCATAGACCAACCTAAAAGGTGTATGTCCAGTCAACTTTTTGTTCATAGTCTTGTATGCCCATAATACTACAGGAACCCTTAAATCCCAATCATCTCTCCCTATGTTGCAAATATTTGTCATAGAAATCTCTTCTGATGATGAATCTCAAATTCCTCAGTCAATGATGCAATCATCCTATTCAGGAAGTTTGTCCCCTAATCACTCAACAAAATGTGTGAGAATCCAAATCATGTAACTACATTCTCAAATAGAAACCTCGCAACAGTCTCTCCAGTGAATTCCATGACTAGTGTTGCTTCTTCCCATTTGGTCAAATACTCTAACACAGTGATGATATACCTAGCTCTAGAGATTCTTGCTAGTCGGTTGATCGGTCCAACAAAGTCTATTTCCCAATTATCAAATGCTTACAATGTAACCTGTGGGTGTAAAGGCATCTCATCCCTTCTAAATGGATTTCCCACCCTTTGAAAAAAATCACATGCCTGATAGTATTCTTTAGCATCCTTATGGAGTGTGGGCCACCAGAGCCCTACGCACAAAATCATATGTGTTGTCGCTTTACCTATGTAGTGTCCACCTACAATAACTTTGTGTTCTTTTGATAGTATCATTGGCCTCTCATGCTCTAAAACACATTGTCTTAATATCCCATCTACACCTAACTTGTATAAGTTCCCTCCAATTATCTAGTAGTCTACTACTTTAGCCACTAACCATTTCTTCTATGCCACTATCATGTCTGATGGGGCCATACTTGTACTTAAAAATTTCACAATGTCTAAGAAGTAGTCATCCACCATTTAATTGAAAATAAATGTACACTGACAATATGTCATCTAGATTCCCTGCATCTTCTCCTGATAGTATGCGCGATACGTGATCTAGTCTTGCATTCAAATTCCCTAGTTTCACAACAACCTAAAAATCATATTCTTGGAACGACAACAATCATCTGCATATTATCCCCCCCCACCCCACCCCCAACAATGTCTCGTTCACTAAGTATCTTAGTGCAGAATGGTATGTGTACATCTTAAAATGAGACCCCAATAGATAATGTTTAAACTTCTACAGTGCATATACCATGGCCAATCCTTCTCATTATGTGGCAGTTTAATTATTTTATGTTGTCGAAATGTGGTATGTCGAACAACTTTAGTATGCTTGCTCTCTCCAATCCTCTAGCCCATGCATTTGGAATTGGTATGATTTAGTTCATTGTTGGATATATCCTTAGTTCCAAGTACTGGTGTGGTGCAAGTTCAGGGAACTTCATCGTGTTTTTTATATAGTGGTCTGCATATCTAAGTTGCAACACCCTCCCTAACATGTCTTTATCCATGATGACCCCATATGGAATGTTAGGTGTCACCAAATCATATTTTTAGTCTTATGCAGTGTCACTGGTGGGGCATCAACCTTCCTTGGAGAAATTTAGTCTCAGGGAAACCTCGACTCTGACGATGATGCTCCTGGAGTCTCCTCAACCTCTGGTTCTAATATTTTTTCTCTTGTTCAAGCTTTCTTTGGTACGGGCGATGTTTTTTTAAGGTGGTTCCATTTCTGTAAACTGGTTACCAACGACAACTTCTTCAGCTCTAGGGTTGTTCTTAGCTCTGCAATATGGTTCTTGGTTCTCTTTTACTCATAGTAAACTATAAGTAACAATGACCAATGCATTTCAACCCTTCGTGACTTTTGTTACCCTTTTCAAGTTTTCCATGTCCCTTCATGCCTAAATTAACTGTCTCATCTTCCAGTGGTGTGATGAATGCTTGATTTATTGTTTCTTTATTACCATATCTTCCATTGGATTTATAACTCATACTATCAATCTATCATGATCCCCAATGGATTTTCACATTTATGGCTACACTTCATCTTTATGACTTATCATTCACGCTCTTTAACTATCATTTCTTCCCTTTTAATTATGTTAATGGTCGTGATGGTCTTGTAACTTGTTTTGTGCATTGCTTCTATGTGTACCTACCTATTTTTGCATTGTTTCTCATTGTAACTTCATTTTTTTCTATTTTTCTTTCACTTTTCTTTTTCCTTTTTCCACTTTTTATTATTTTTCATTTTTTCGTTGCCTACTATAATACATTGTTATGGTACATTTCTTCTTGTGCAACTCATATTAATGCATAGATAATCGACCATCTCTATAGAATTTCAGTCGACTACCATTCACCATTCCTCCTAGAACTTCTCCATTGAGTGTTTCCGACTACACGTCACCTACCTATGTCACATGATTAATCACATATGGTCCTAACCAATGTATTTGAAACATTCCTAGATGTTGAATGAGCTTACTATAATATAGTAATACTAAGTCCCCCACTTGAAACTTTTTTTTTTAATATGTCTATCATGCCATGTCGTTTCTCTTTCCTTATGAAATTGTTGATGGAACCACGTGACAAATCAATCTTCCTCAAGATATACCAACTGTGACAATCTCTCCTCTATTTTTCTAGAGTCATAAATATCAATAATCACTGCAACGCAAAGGATCGGTACAATTAACTCCATTGGAATTACTGCTTCTTTCTCATAGACCAACCTAAAAGGTGTATGTCTAGTCAACTTTTTGTTCATAGTCTTGTATGCCCATAATACTACAGGAACTCTTAAGTCCCAATCATCTCTCCCTATGTTGCAAATATTTCTCAGAGAATTCTCTTTTGATGATGAATCTCAAATTCCTCAGTCAATGATGCAATCATCCTATTCGGGAAGTTTGTCCCCTAATCACTCAACAGAATGTGCGAGAATCCAAATCATGTAACTACATTCTCAAATAGAAACCTCGCAACAGTCTCTCCAGTGAATTCCATGACTAGGGTTTCTTCTACCCATTTGGTCAAATACTCTATCGCAATGATGATATACCTAGCTCTAGAGCTTCTTGTTGGTGGGTTGATCGGTCCAACAAAGTCTATTTCCCATTTATCAAATTCCTACAACGTAACTTGTGGGTGTAAGGCATCTCATCCCTTCTAGATGGATTTCCCACCCTTTGAAAAAAATCACATTCTTGATAGTATTCTTTAGCATCCTTATGGAGTGTAGGCTACTAGAGCCCTACGTACAAAATCATATGTGTTTTCTCTTTACCTATGTAGTGTCCACCTACAATAACTTTGTGTACTTCTGATAGTATCATTGGCCTTTCATGCTCTAAAACACATTGTCTTAATATCCCATCTGCACCTAACTTGTACAAGTTCCTTGCAATTAGTTGGTAGTCCGATGCTTTAGCCACTAATCGTTTCTTCTATGCCACTATCATGTTTGACGGGGCCATTCTTGTACTTAAAAATTGCACAATGTCTGAGAAGTAGTCATCCACCATTGTAATTGAAAATAAATGCACACCGAAAATATGTCATCTAGATTACCTACATCTTATCCTAATAGCATGTTTGATAAGTGATCTGGTCTTGCATTCAAATTCCCTAGTTTCACAACAACGTGAAAATCATATTCTTGGAACAACAACAATCAACTGCATATTCTCCACCCCCCCAACAATGTCTTGTTCACTAAGTATCTTAGTGCAGAATGGTATGTTTACATCTTAAAATGAGACCCCAATAGATAATGTCTAAACTTCTACAGTGCATATACCATGGCCAATCCTTCTCGTTTTGTGGTAGTGTAATTATTTTTTGTTGTTGATAGCTTTCTTCTTGTAAATGAAATTGGATGGTCTAGATATCCTTCTCCTGGATGAGATAATAATTCACTCAAAGATATGTATGATGCATCCACATGAACATGAAATTCCTTCTTCCAATCTGAAAATATCAAAATTGGCGCAGTCATTAATTTCTTCTTCAATGTATACAAACCCTTCTGACAATCTTCATTCCACTGGAACTTAGCTTCTTTCTTCAACAACTTATCCATAGGTGTTGTAATATGTGAATAACCCTTAAGTAACTTCCTATAGTATCTTGTATGGACCAGATTTTATCTCAATTGTCTTACTGATGTGGGTGGTTCTAAGTCCAAAATCACTGCAATATTGGCAAGATCCACTAGTAAGCCCTGCTTACATACCAGATGACCCAACAAAATTACAAAAGGTGCACATAAAAAACATTTCTTCAAATTTAGTGAAATATGGAATTATATACACCTATCCAACATTAACCTGAGTACTTCTATGTCATATTTCAATAGACTAAAAACATTCCAGTAATCTAAGTAAACTTCAAGGAACTCATAAATAAACTCCTTAAAATCTTTTGCAACTACTCTTGAAAAAACTGCAAGTGCATTCTTTATCCCAAAAAGGAATTACCATGCACTGGTAGCTTCCCCACTTTACTACAAAAGTAGTCTTATATCCATCTTCCTATGAAATATTTATCTGATGATTCCCTGAAAATCCATCTGTGAAAGAGCATGCCTCCTTCCCTCCTACATTCTCTAGCACTTCATTTGTAAAAGGTGTTGGAAATGTATCATGCAAACATGCATCATTTATCTTCCTTAGGTATATAGAAATCCTAATTCCCTGTGTTTTATTATCTTGTACCACCATTGGACTTATCCATTATGATTCCACCACTAGTTCAATAATCCATGCTTCTAACATCTTGTCTATCTCTGCCTTCACCTTCTCTTTATACTTCAGATTTAACCTGTAAGGTCTCTGTCTCACTATCTTAGAATGTGGTTTCAAAGGGATTTTCACTTCTCCTGACTCACCAACTATCCCCTTCATCTCTTAGAATGTAGTTGGTAATATATCTTGATACTTGTGCAGTAAATCTGCAATCTTCTCCATAGTTTCATCATTCCATTAGTCTCTTATCTACCCAAACTTTGGGTTTTCCTTTTTCCCAATATTTACCTTCCATGTCTTTAGTGGTTGTTCATACACAAAAAATTCAATATCTAGTCCTTATACTACGTGTTCCCCCTTAGTTTTAGGTACTTTTATATCCCTTGGATGTTCCTCATCTTGTTCTTCTTTAGCAACATTATAACATTCTCATAATTCATGGACGGTCATAGAATCTTTGTGCTCACTACACATAGATACTACCTCCATCGTCCCTTCTTCTGAAAAAATATTATTTCTAATGACCTACAACGTTGCATCTAGTAATGGATATTTGTGTTCAGATGTAAATGTTACCTTAAACCTTTGAATCAAATGGTCCCAATTCATTGTTTCTCTGCACATTTCTAATTCTAATTACCAGTTCTTAGGAATTGTATCCAATGTATGTATAAACTTATGAATCCATTCCTTCTTCAGGATCAAATTCCATCTATTTTTTCACTGCTCAATATGATTTTTTGGATCACCTGCTCCTCCATATTTCCCTACAATATACTCAACCTCGGTACCAAATCTTACTTACATTGGTATTTTACACTATGACCTGTTATCACTTCGTAAATTGCCTTGGCTGTAAAAAACAATTTACAGAGGTAACCACAAACCAACTTGAGGCTGGAATATAGCCCTTCCATCCTAGAGAGGGCTCTCTCATGGATTTTCAATGAAATCAGAGGCTAGATCTATAGTGAAGGGTATGGTGATGAGTGTGGTGGCAGGGCAGAGAGAGAAATCCATTGGGCATGGAGTCATAGGCTGAGGTCAATGATGAAAGACACTTGGTGGGTTGAATAATGACTATCCAGAGGCAAGGTAGAAGGTGTTATTTATGCTTACAATATATCGTTGCATATGGGAATATGAACGGAGAAAGTATGTGATCTACTCAGGGTATCCAATAGAGATGAATCCTAAGACAAATATCAACATAAAATAGAAGAAGAATTTAAGCACATACACAGAGCATATGATTTGCCAATGAATTCTCTTGTATATATTGTATTAGCATGTCATAGAAGGAAATTAATGTTGTAAAAAGGTTATAACAAGGAAAACATACATTACATGAAAAACAAGCATAAGAACATTTATCACAAGAATATTTGAAATCCAAGATCCAGTACTTCTGGTCCATACACTTTCATTAATCTTAGACCGAAAAGTTACAAACTACACCAAAGGTTCCTTTCACTCTTTCCAAACCCTTTGGACATCTCTCCTCATTCAATATATAGAAAAATATCATATTCTATCTTAAGGGGGTCGAAATCCATCTTTTTCCAAAGATAGAGAGTTGTTACAATGCTTTAGGGATAAGATATTTGCAAAATCTGTCCATATCCTATTATCTAGGATCTGATCTTTGACTCACTTAAAATGGGATAAATGAAGATTAAATCATGGTATTTTATAGAATAATATTCAATATCAATATCCAAATCAATTTTGGGTCAACCTTGTTGAGTTGGAGGTCCATCAAGTCGAATTTCAAAAAATTCTAGAACTTTGTCAACAAATATGGCTTGGCGAAATTATGTAAAATAGGCCTCAAAGATCATTTCATATCTTACAAATAATAAAACTTGTGTAAACAATGAGATAGGTTTTTGTTATTGGGTCCATTTGTGACAAAAATATCTTTGGGTTTTTCAAAATTCCTCTCCAGTTGGTCAGGAAGAGATCTTGAAGCCGGCCACTAAAACACTCATTTGCGCAGCATGCCCTATAACCCGTGCGCAATGACTTTTGCAACAAGGATCCTCTTCATACTTTTCCCACTTCTTTCAAATTTTAATGATAGACGATGAGTGACTAATGGTAAATTTAGTATTCATGATGATGATAGGTGGCCTTAGAACCTATGCAACCTCTTTCAAAACATCATTACCTTTACAAATATTCAAAATCATATTGTGTCTCAATATTGCAAAAATAAATCTACAATGATTTCGACTGATAGAATTAATTTTTTTATGAATCCATAGTATTTATTTCATCATCATCCCACTTGTTAAACTTTGGCAAGAAAAACTTCAAGTTTCTACCCAAAAACATCACTAAGGCAGTTGCACAACGTGCCTTGCCAAAGAACTTTGGGAGGTGTATAATATTCAGGTGAAAAAGAACTTTAGCATGGAGAATATAGTGGTAGTGTTACAAAAGTATTTCTACTGGCCAAAGCTTCAATAGGACATCAATAGGTGTATCATATCCTACATTGTTTGTGGCATCTCCAAAATTTCCATGAAGAAGAAGGGGTTGTACTCTACTCTACCTACCCCAAATAGATCTTGGGAGTCTGTCTCCATGGACTACATGTTCGACCCACCTTCATCCAACCATGATGATGACTGGGAATTTGTGTTTGTTGACTAGTTCTCTAAGATGTCCATTTTGACACCTTACAGGAAGAGTATCACATTAGAGGCCAAATATAAGTTCTTGTTTGAGCGTGTTTGGCTTCATTTTGAGCTCCCATGAATCATTATTTTAGATAGGTATAGTAGGTTGTTGAATAATTTTTGGTCTAGACTATCGTCAATGATGGACACCAAGTTCACTAAATTACTACTCTCCACTCCCAAACTGGTGGATAGACAACTCCAAACATCCATGTAAATGCGATGAGGGCCTTCCTTATTTTCAACGTAGCTACAATATATCCCTCTCAAATATCTATTGGCCACAAACAATTTCAAGTGTTCTTGGGATTTTTTCCATTGGTCCTAAATTGACGCAATTCTTCCCATTTCATCTACATAAGGAGAATCTTCACATGATCATACCAAGTCTAACAAAGAAGCCAAATTTGTTCAATATATCTAGCACATCCAATAACAAGTTCATGATATTTATTGAAATTCAACGCCAATCACTAGTGCCATGATTAGCATCAGGCTGGACACAAGTTTCGGGTGGGAGATGTGGCATGGTTGCATTTGTAGAAAGAGCACCTCATAGGACCCCATTAGAACCTCTTCCCACTTTGATACGAGCCTAACACAGACCCCCCTTCTCTCCTCAGGGGTGCTTGGCCTCCCAGTCAAGGATGTTCAAACAATAAGTCGGATCACCTCTTTTGGCCTCCAATAGACACTGAACAAATGACACACATGTCCCTTTAATGTTACCCCCAGGTTCAAGTTACCCACATAGACGTTCTCGACACCTCTGGAAACAACAAATTGTGAGTGCTAGATCTTGTGCTAGGCTCTTCTCCAATATGACCACGGATTGTGGCTATGGGCTAGCTCCCTTCATGACTTCATGCTTTGAAGATTTTTCAAGAAACTGACTCCTTTTTTCCCGATCTCCGAATCGACAAAATATTCTGAACCGGATCTACGGTCCACGCTCCTTCCAATAGCCAACGACTTTGATCTACTTTGTAGCTTCGCAGATCGGAAGTTTTGAATGCTCCAAAGTATTTTCTTCTCGAAGTAACTTTCTACATGAAGTTGTGGATCAAGCGCCACGCACCCCTTTCCAACAGACGGTTCCGATGGACTTTGGAACTTCTAGACCTTTGACCTTCAGGACTTCACCCCTCATTTTTCCCCAAATTTCTATATCGTTGAAGAGATATATCAGACGCCACATGTCTATTCAATCGATGACTCTTGTTGACTTCGTCATTCAAGGCTTGCAGCCTTCGGGATTTCACTCTCTTGTTTATCCCGAAGCGTTCTATCACTGAAGTGATGGATCAGGCACCACGCATTCCAATAATCAATGGTTATGATCTCCTTTTATTTTCTCTGAAGGACCCTTCCTCTGAACCTTGTGGATCTCTGCCATGCGTCCTCTCTGCAACTGATGGCTATGATCACTTCTCTCTTCATGACTTCGCGAATATTTCCATGTGCACTCCGCAATTTCTCTGAAGTTGTTCTCCCCGAACTCGCTTATCTGCTGCCACATATCCACCTTCAAATCAATGTCTAGGATCTCTTTTCGACTTCGGACTTCGGATATTTTTAATCCTCAACACTTCAAATCCTACAATTCACAAATTTATGAAGGAACCCACAGTTAACCACCATGCAACTATCCCAGATCTGACAGTCTGGAATGATCTTGCTTCCTCTGAATCCACCTTCAAATCAATGGCTAGGATCTCTTTTCGACTTCGGACTTCGGATATTTTTAATCCTCAACACTCCAAATCCTACAATTCACAAATTTATGAAGGAACCCATAGTTAACCACCATGCAACTATCCCAGATCTGACAGTCTGGAATGATCCTGCTTCCTCTGAACGGATCCCTCACGTTAACTTGGGGAATCTTAAGAGACTCCTCCCTATTGAAGACTTCTCACTCGCTATATCTTCTGATCTTGTTCTTTGAACTTCTCAGAACAACTTTTCAACACTTAGTAGGATTTTGAATTTGTGCACGCCTTGTAACATATATTCACACACTTTTGCGAGTGAACTTATATTTATTCCTCCTGAGCTTCTGAGTTAAAAAGACTCTATCAACGCACACCCTGTGGAAACTATGCACTTCTTGCAAAAGAAAGTTAAGGTTATCTCTTCTGAGCTTTTGAGTCGAAACAAAATCTATCAATGCACACTTTGCAGACACTATGCACTCCTTGCACAGACTCGTAGAAGAGAAACAATTGAAACTTATATAAACTCTCCCATATTCATACATTCAACCATGTAAATGAATTCACAACATAAGAACAAATAAACACAGAGAATTGCATTGTAAACAAAAATATTACCATTCATTCAGATAGACACAGTAACAACAACATCAGACATTATGGATCATCTCTTCTTTGTTATATTAGTTCCAATGAAATGTACATGGACTCCTACAATACTGATAAGATTCAACACAAACTACTTCTTCAACAATTACAACTACAACAAAAATAACCTTCAACAACAACTATCAATGGCCTCTTCTGGGAAACAATACAATTATTTATACAAAAGAGCTCCTTGAGTTTTTCCCTTTGAATACCTTAGCACTATCCTATCGAATTGAAAGCTACCAACTACTAAGTCTTATTACAATAAATGTTCGAGATATATAGATAAGAGCAAATGCATTGAATCTGTCCTGAAATCTACTACATTAAAGCAAATACATTCCCCATCAATCTCATGTGATGGCTCCACTCCCAAAAAATACATTCCCCATAAATCTCATGTGATGGTTCGACTCCTAAAAATTTAAGATGTTCATTGATTACAGTCTTTTCAAAATATTTCATGACATGTTCTTTTTTAAATTCAAAATCATTTTCCAAAATGCACACCGATGTTGAGTTGTCCTCCACTGCGACTTTTTTTGATGGTGCCCTCAAGATCATACTCCTCAAGGAAAAAACTATTGACACTTGTCGATGAGCTCCTGCACTGACTTTATATGCTTTTGGATATCTACTTCATTTACCCAACTAGCATCCTCTATTGTGTCCTTTACACTTCAATACCAAATATTCAAAATATGTCTTCTCCCGGTCTTCTTACTAGTCCTTTGATATATGATCTTCTCCTTCTGTGGATTTTTTTCTATAGGAATCTCAAGCCCCACTGATGATCTCTTTTTGATCTTCTGACCCTCTTCTATCATCTTACCTGTAAGGATACAGGTCTAAAATTTTGAATATGGGTGATATACCCACATCTTCTGGCATCTCTAACTCATAAGCATTATCATCAAACTTCCTTAGGATCTTTCATGGTCCTATATTTTTCATATTCAGTTTGTTATATGTCCCCTTGGGAACCTTTCCTTCCTGATATGTTCTAGAACTTGATCTCCAACTTCAAATTGAAGTTCTCTCCTATGTTGATCAACTATGCGCTTGTATTCTTTACATTCATTCTGCAACTGCTCTATGATTTGATTATGAAGCTTATGCATTTCTGTAGCGAAGTCTTCTGCTCCAACTCTTCTGAATTCACTCTGCTCCAGATCTCTTAACTCTGATAGTCCCCTTAGCTTCATTCCATACACTATCTGGAATGGAATTTTTCCTGTACTCATGCTTACTGATTCATTGTATGTAAACTCTGCTTGCTACAAAATTTGATCCCACTGACTATGATTTTCAGTGACCAAACTCCTCTGCAAATTTCCTAAAATTCTATTCACCACCTTAGTATGTCCATCCATTTGAGGGTGATATGTAGAACTAAAGGATATTTTGTTCCCAATTTCTTCCACAATGTCCTCCAGAAATGACCAACAAATTTGGTGTGTCTATCTAAAACAATTATCCTGAGCAACCCAAGAAGTCTCACAACTTCCTTGAAAAAAAAAATTGCAATGTGTGTTACATCACTATTTTTTGGCATGGGATAAAGTGTGTCATCTTTGAGAATCTATCAAATACCACAAAAATGGAATCGCTTCCCTTTTTTGTTCCTGGAAATCCCAACACAAAATTCATGCTTATTGCATCCCAAGGACTATCTGGAACAGGCAATGGTTGATACAACCCAGTGTTTTGTATATTGCCTTTTGCATGATGGAAAATCTTACATCTGTTCAAAAACTTATTCATGTCTTCCCTCATACTTGGGAAGTAGTACGAACTGTTCAACTATGGAAATTTCTTGTCATGGACGAAAATGTTCAGCTAGACCTCCCCTATGTTTTTCTTTCAACAGATTATCTCTCATTGAACATTTTGGCATGCACAACTAGCTACCTTTAAACAACAATACATCCTGAATCATATATTATGTCCATTAAATCATGTCTCTAATCACAGGATTTGCACATGTTTTATATGCATCCTTAAAATATGGATCATCACAATACATCTCCTTAAGGTGTTCAAACTCTAAGGTTTTCACTTGAAATTCCTACAGAATTAGACATCTCCTCCTCAATGCATCAACGACTTTGTCAGCATTATCAGAAATATGTTTAATGACAAAAGTGATTTTTTTCATAAAATCTATCCACTTAGAATGTGTTTGATTTAGCTTCTCCTATCTGGTTATGAATTTTAAAGCCTAATTATCGCTATGCCAAACAAACTATTTTGGTACAAGATAGTGCCTCCATTTCTTTAAGGCTTGAATTACTGCATAAAATTATTTTATCATATGTGGAGTACTTCCTCTTGGTATCATTCAACTTCTCACTGAAATATGCAACAAGTTTGTTATCTTGGCTCAATATAGCTCCAATTGCAACTCCACTAGCATCACATCTTACTTGAAATGTCGTCCCTAAATCTGGCAAGACCAGAATCGGTTGTTCTGATATCTTCTCCTTTAATATTCTGAAACCTTTCTCAGCTTCTTCTGTCCATTTGAAATACCTGTGTCTCTTCTTCAGTGTATCTATCATCGGTGTACAAATTCCACTGAAATTTCTAATGAACTTCTTATATAAACTTGCTAGTCCATGTAATCTTCTTACCTCGAATATGATCATTGGCAATGGCCATTCTTTGATTGCTTTCACCTTCTCTGGATCCATCTTCAATTCATTTGAAGAGATTACAAAACCCAAATAAATGAGTTCTTCCTTCATAAAAGGGGATTCGTTCAAATTTATCAACAAATTCTCTTTATGAAATCTTGTCATTACCAATTTTAAGTTCCTCAAATGCTCTTCTTTAGTTTTACTAAAGATAAATATATCATCCAGATACATAATCACAAACTTACCAATGAAATCTTTTAATACCTCATTCATCAATATCATGAAATTACTTGGGGCATTTGTTAAGCCAAACGACATAACAAGCCATTAATACAACCCCTCATTTGTCTTGAAGGTTGTTTTCCACTCATCACCTTCTCTCATCCTGATCTGGTGATATCCACTTTTCAAATATATCTTTGAAAAATAGTTTTCTCCACTGAAACAATCCATTAAGTCATCCATCCTTGTTAAAGGAAATTTGTACCTGATGGTGATTTTGTTTATGGCCCTTGAGTCTATACACATTCTCCATCCTCCATCTTTTTTCAAACTCAACATAGTTGTAGTGCGCATGGACCCAATATTTCTCTGACCAATCCCTTTTCCATCAAATCTTGGACTTGTCTTTTTACCTCCTCATTCTCTTGAGGTGTCAATATATACACTTCTTTTTTTTGGAAAAAATTCTCTTGGTATTAGATCAATATGATGGTTGATACTCCTGATGGATGGAAATGAGTTGATACTATGTCAGAAAAAGTTTCCAACAGCTCCTGAATTTCTTCAGGCAATCATCTATAGAAGTACTTGTAAGGATAACCCTTGGCTTCCTCACCATAGAAAAATTCATCTCTTGTTCCTTCTTAATTTCACTCAGGATTTCCTTCCCACTCATGAGAAGTATACATGTGATGGCTTCTTACTTCACTTTATTTTCCTCTATTGGTAGTAGCATGTGTGTCCTACCATTTTTTTCCAAGGTATAAGTATTCTTCCTCCCATCATGAATGGAATTCATGTCAAAATTCCATGGTCTCCCCAACAAAACAAGAAATACATCCATGGGAATCACATCACACAAGATCTCATCTCTATATCGTCCTATCTTAAATTCAACTAGGCATTGTTTGGTTACCATTACCTGGTGACCTTTGTGCAACCATGAAACTCTATACGAACTTGGATGTGCAGTTGTATCCAACTCCAATTTCTCCACCATATTTGTAGATACTAAGTTATCAGTGTTCCCACTGTCAATTATCACCTTGCATACTCTATCCTTAGTCTTTCAAGTTGTTCTAAAGAAACTATTACTCTGCACTGGATTTTCAACCTCTGGCTCTAGTTTGAGGAGAACCTTATTCATCATCAAATATTTTCCATATTCTGCACCTTCTGCTTCAACATTCTTCTTCTTTGCTTCTGAAATGTGAGCTTCACCTCCTTATTTCTTTCTCTTGGGGCATTCCCAAGACATGTGTCATGTATTTCCACAAGCATAACACTTCACCTCTCCTCCTCTTCCTCTTCCTCTTCCTCAAGGAAAATAATTTCTTCCATCAATCTGTCTCCCTCGAGAACTTCCTCCTCTTTCTGATTGACTATGTGGTTTTTTAGTTTCACCTTTGGGCTTTTGTGCCTTGTCATGGACAATTCCCTTACCTCTATGTGGACTCCTGCCTCTGCTTCGCTAGTTCTAATTTTTGGCCAACTTCTCCTCTGCCTTCAGCGCAATCTGATAATCCTTCTCTACTATCCTTACTATCATCATGTTAATTTCATCCTGGATTTCATATCTCGGGCCATTTATATACCTAAAAACCTTTTCCTTGTCTCTCTCTGTGTGTGTCTAGCCCTGATTTTCAACCTATAAAACTCCTCTGTGTACTCTTTTAATTTCTTTCCTTTCAGTCTCATGTTCTGCATCTTCCTAAACAGATTTATTTGAGAGTCCCAGGGTATGAATTTAGCCTTCAACTTGGATACCATTATGTCCCAACTCTTAATATTTTGCTTACCTTTACTTCTTCTGTCAGCTTGTAGTTCATCCCACCACATTGTTTCATGTCCTTTCAATCTGGTGACAACATGATTTACCTTTTTATCCTCATTGACGTCTTCATAGTCTAAGTACTTATACATGGATCTTATCCAATCTATAAGCTCTTCAGCAACTAAGTTTCCTTCGTACATTGGGATGTCTATCTTCCCTCTATCTCCCAATTTCACAACATCTTTCAACAAGAGATCTTCTGCAACTTCCTTTGCTACAGCTTCTTCAACTTATCTCTCTTCGCTTTATGCATCACTGATGTCTCCAGCATCAGGTACTCTCCTTTGCACTATCTCCATAGCATCCAACATTGCAAGAATTTCTCTCATCTCCATTTCCACTGCTCGATTTGCTACATGTGGCTCTGCACATCTCCTAGGCAGCATTATGTTGAACTTTCCTCCACACACAAATCTTAAAAACTTATTTTTTTTGATATCATTTACCTCCTTCACTTGTTTCTTACAGAACCTAAAACCTATGTAGGCTCTGATACCACTTGACGCAGACCCCCCTTCTCTCCTCGGGGTTGCTCGACCTCCCGATAAAGGATTGTAACGTCCTCGACCATCAACCCCATTGTCGAGCAACGCTACTACGTAGAAACATTCTCATACTTATATATATAACATGCATTAAATAAAATTAACACATTTAACTAAACACTACAGAGTAATCACAGAATTACTGCTAACATACAAAAATAATGGAATTAACAGTAATTCATAATTGCATCGAAATACATGATAATATTGCAAGCATCACAGACATGAATTTTAATTGAAATTAAACACATATTGATACTTATCTTTGAAATTGTAGTTGTTACACGTCAAAATTACTCAGTTGGATAAGTGTCGCATGTTCCTCTCAATTGTCGTAAGTGTCACATCTTCCTTACAACTTTCGCAAGTGTCGCAAGTTGGTCGC
>SNQJ01S0058402.1:37254-68558 GCA_010110895.2 Picea sitchensis | reverse complement strand
CTTTGAAACCCTAAATCAATATAACAAACATTAATAGACCTTGAAACCCTTATTCAATATAAACTAATTAATAAACTTCAATAAACTTGGATAAACTAATTAATAAACTTCAATAAACTTTGATAAACACACAACTTTGAAACCATATATCAATAAACATTAACAAATTTTGAATTCATTAATGAACTAATTAATTATAACAAACATCCAAACCCTAATTCAATATAACAAACATTATTACACTTTGAAATTATTAATTATTACTAATTCAAAGTTTATTAATGTTTGAATTAATAATAATTTAATAATTTCAAAACAATCAAACATAACCCTAATTAAATAATAAAGAAATTATTTTTTACCTAATAACATAAACCCTAATTAAATCAAAAAGAATTTTTACCAAAACAACCTAGCCGACACTTAGTTTTCACGCCAATTTCCAGTATTAAAAGCAAATCTTCTCATTATCTTAACCCATGCTCATTGTCCTGAAGATGGATCCTGATTTGGATCCGAAACGTCGACACTCTATTGACCTAACTGTGGCTTTTCCGACCAATCATGAAAGCTCAGACATCTTAGCATGCTCTGTGATGATCAATTTCTCCTCTGTAGTGATGAGGATGGAACTGTCAAAAGTAAGCCTCATTTTCTTGGTTGTTCTCTTCACTATGGATTTCCTCTTTTGGTCATAGGATATTTATTGTATATCGACAACCTCATCCATAGGTTCGGGGATTTGTTTCTCTCCCTAAGAAAGAGTGTTTCCCAATCTCTCGATGGTGTATATATGTTCAAGACTGGGTTCCTAAACCTCTTTTGTATGTCCCAATGGCTCGGGCTCTATTTGTTGTTCATCGGGTGGTAAAGTACTAGCCAAAATTGAGGAATCAAGGGTAGTTTTGGTACTTACTTGGTAATCAGTTGTCAAGATGTCGATTTCCTGTTGTGAAATGTCTTCCCCTTGTTCGCTCGATCCTAGCTCATCCCCCATGTTGTCCATTGGGGTTCCCAATATGTTGACTAGCTAAGAGTCCAAGACACTTTATACCTCATGATCGTTCTATGGACGAATCTGACTTGTATCATCGGGACCCAGGGTGGATGTTTTCTTAGGTTCTTTCTCCTCTATGATTTGCACTGAAGTGACCAGAGACACCTTCGAACTCTCCTCCTCATCGTATATGGTAATTAAATCGAATAAGGGATTTGGCATACTTGTCCTTTTTGATGTCCTCACTATATCGGGACGAGCCGAAGCTTCCCCTGGTGATTCAACCTGTGGTGAAGGGGCTTCAAGGTTTTCTGACCCAATGGTTTCTTCAATCTGTACCGACTCTGGGCCACTTGGTTCTCCTCGGCTTTTGACTAGGACATTGGTCAGGATCCTCATCATTTCTATCAGTTCGTGGTCATTTTGCAAATGATCTATGATCCTCTGCACCCCTTTTATTAAGAGTAATCCCCTTCTCTAGCCTCTATTGTCTCTTTTGATATGATTTCTTCCCTCGCCCTAAGGGCCTCTTGAGCCAATTTCTCTATCGTTTCCACCTACTTGCCCATGCTCATGGTCTTGAACCTAGTCATATTTGGGTTTTCCATCCTCTGCACCACCTCATCCCCATATTGGGTGTTCTCTCTGAAAATTTTATCTTCAAACTTATCATGAGCATAAGACCAGTAGGATGATACTTGTGATGCATGTTGGAGGACCAGACCCTTAGAATCGTTCTTACGGAATGGGCATGTTGGGAACCTGAATTCAAGTTGGCTCAACCCTTCTAGTTTGGCTTGAGTAGTATCTTTAACCAGATAAAACCCTATATGAAAATCGTAGGGTATGAAAAATCGTTTCTTGTCTTTCACCAATGCGGTGTTATAGCCCTCCAGGATGGTATGATAACAGATTTCTCCCACAATGATCTGGTCTAGGACATGAGAGGGTAGGATATGTGGTCCTCTAATGGCCCCAAACACTCTGATGTAGGTTGAGCGTTCGTCCAAATACCAATGGCCTACATTTTCTATCATTTTCTTGGTCGTCGCCGATAGTCTTGGGAATTCCTTTTTTAAAATAATAAAGTAAATGCAAGTGATGAATTCATCGCAGATGAGTGCATAAGAAGTTTTGTACATGTTCTCCCATAATATGTTGAAGTAAACATGGATCGGGATCTCCACAACAAGCCATATTAGATTCATGTAGATGAATACATTCCTTGCTCACATGACATCGAGCAGGTACAAGGCCATGCAGAAAGTTGGTGCCTCTCCTTCCTTCGAAGACTGAGCCTGATGTATACATATGCTCAATTGTTTTGAGATTATCTCTCTCTAGTTGAAGATACTCCGAACGATCACCACTATGTATGCCAAAGGTATCCATGCTTTTGAAAACTTGGAGCAATCCTTTTGTCCATATAGTCGAGAGATGAGACCCATCAAATAGATGTATGTCTCACTTAGGTTGATTGTTCTATACCATCCATTTCTCTAATTAGTGAAATTATTGTCTTCCTTCCACCATGAAGCCATCAACCGTCTGGTGTCATGGAATTCATATAACTTCACCACGAATTCTATTTTGAGTCATTCCTCTGGGTCCCTGAGCTTGTAGTATTTATGGACTTATGTCGGGAGGAAAAATCCAACGCATCCTCCATTCTCATCATTGATCAATCACTTATGCCCATCTGTATTGTGGATGAGCCATTTTATAACCTCGATGCAGGGGAAAATGGGGGTTATTTTTACCACCATGTGTAAATACAACCGTCATATGTTGGGGAACACCTGTTCATCAAATGCCCTTACGTCTGGGTCAATGTGTGGGATATACTCTGGGTATTATTCTCGGATAATTATGTTGAAGATATCCCCCCACTATGGAAGTGTTACCTTGGATCCGGTGCTTTCCTTTGTATAACCAAAGGTTGGAGGTTGGACGGAATCTTTATTTGTTGTTGTTTTGACAACAGGCTTCGCCCTAGGGGTGTACTCCAACTTCCTCGTAGACCCTGAAGAAGAACCTTCACCTATCTCTGGTCCTTTCATCTTTGGTGCTCTCATCGAGCATCTAGTGGTTGGATTTATCAGCGACATCTTACCTGCAACTATAACATAGTTTAGAGATTGTGAAATAAAATCGGGTGTGCATATATGAATTATAAAAAACGAATTGAGATACTTGGATACATAACTATGAAGCTTCCTAAACCCAGTTTTGATAATCAAAAGGGTCATTACAGTCTCGATTCACTCACTCAGCTCCTTCAAACACTCTGTAATTCAACTTACATGGAGAATGAATTAGTTCAAAATAGTTCTAGAGATTAAAAAAAGGATGAACTTAGCGTGTCACATCAGCCATTCAATTCAGGTTATGAGTGAAATTTCAACAAATCTACCTCCAGAGCTTCAGAGATGTTTAAACTTAAATTCATTGTGGGTTGACAGTGGAGGCATGGGTGGTAATGTGGTCTATCGGAGATTTCAAATTTTTTTGTCTAATCAGAGCATGGGGTAGAAACTAATGTCAGATCGGGCATTAACTAGTTCCTTAAATTTCCAAAATCTGATCGTATCTAATTCTGCAAACATCCCATCGTTACTCTCTTTCATTTTATGGATCAAGGTCAAGGTTGTGTTGTGAAAATTTTTGTTGATATCCTCTTGCAAAATCTCTGATGCCGATCAATATCATCGTAAAAAGATGACGTGGAAAATCTGACTAGGAAGCGTGACTAGGATCCAGAAAAATAGAAAATATGACTCGGAATAAAAACTAGATTGTACGACCCCTTTACATGGTAAAGGCACGTGGCATTCGAGACTAGTGACTTGATTCACTCATGTTAATCGGAGAAGAGAATTTTTTTAATCCATTCATTCTAAAACCAAATCCTAACTTGCTGACACCAAAAATTGTCAAGGATCGATGATCGGTTATAAACCTACCCAAGTGCTCTTGGATCATCTCCCTTGAAAAAGTCTCGATACCGAAAATGCATCGAGGATCGACGATCGATGATAAATTTATCGTGGTTGAAATTTTTTTTGTGATCCTTATGGATTTTCCCCGATCCCGATAAAGTGCATTGGGCATTGGTTATTGGTGATTTCTTTATGTCCTTTGTTAATGTTTTTCTTCCTCGTATTCTACCGATGTCGAAGGGGATCGGCTATCTCTCAAACCTTTATGTGAATAACTTACTAAAACCAAAACCACCTTCTTTCGATGTCGATGAGGATTGGTGCTCGACGGATTTTTTTTTGTGTGGTTCCTTTACTTACTTGAATTCTTTCTGAAATCGAACCTGAGCATGTTAGGTGCAGTGTTTAGCTGTTGATTCTTAATTCATGTGTTAATTTTTTTAGACATGAGGTTTCATAAGTTCAAACAAAAATGAATAGGTTATAAGAGACATGAAAACAAATGAATATAAAACATTTCCCAAAATGAGGTCAAGTCAGACAGTGAAGCAAACGAGTGGTACCCAAAAAGTGATAGGATGTGTTGACTGCTCAACAGATTCATGAAATGATATGTCATGAATGCATTGACCAATCAAGGAATTTTTAAAGAAATTCATGTGAAACCTTGAGTTTCATGAATGAGGATTTAAGGCTGTGATCGATTCAAAGAATAAAATATGGTTCTACTAAAATAATAATTATGGATAGAGAATCCATATGGTAATAAGTTGGTTGAATTCCAACACACCTTGGTGAGAGTGCCTAACCTGAAAAGTGATAATCTGAAATCAATACAAGGGAACATTATCTGTGAATTTCGCCATGGACATTGGCACATTGATTAAATTCACTTAATGTTGAATTTCATCTGGAAAGGTTGATATATTGAACTGATGCATGTGTAAGGAATGAAATTTCCTTTTTCTTTATATCCTCGAATAGATAAAAGAGATTTGATTGTTAGCATGCACAATTTAACAATTTTTTGTGATGACGTTATAAAGGTGCAGTGAAAATATATGTGCATGGGAAACTAACAATTTGTTTGTCTGATTGAAGTTGAAAGTGCAGGAAGGAAATATTATTGGATATGGCAGTGCTATATGTCCATAAGGAAGACTAATTACCTATTGATCCAAACCACAAGGAATTGTATTTTCTTTTAAGTGAATGCATTTGATTGTTAGTGTGCATAGTCCTGAAATTATTTGTGAACCACTGCAAGTGTGCAATGAACATATAATGTGCATGAGAACTAACAATTTGTTTAGCTGGGGAATTTTGAATTTGTAGGAAGCACAGGGTGTTCGATATGGTAGTGTTGTAAGCCCATAATAAAGACCAAAATTGCATGCTAAGCCAAACTGCTATGGGAAGGAAAGTCCAATAATTGGTGAATCTGGTTCTGTGTGGAACATATATGAAAATAAATGAGGAAATTGGAAAATCTATGGGTGGAAGATTTAAATAAAATTCTAAAATTTAGAATTTATGATGATGTCTCATGAATTTTTGTATACCTTTGATATAGATGAGAAGAAAATATTTGTCCAGAAAGGACAGATGAAGGATTTCAAATTGAAAATCATGAAAGAGGCCATTGTTGAGACATGAGAACCCCGTGGTAAGTCATGATCACCTGTAAATTTATGTTGTGTTGAGGTAACATAACCCAGAGGGACACCTCGATAGAGCACGTCTCAGGGACGCCGTGACTGTAAGGCTCAATGATGTCTCTAAAACTCTTCTTTTGCGATAAATCCTTGGAAAGGCAAGATGGATCACCCGAGGAACTGTATAGCGGAGAAGGGGATTCCTGAGCCTGGGCCTGGAGGGCGAGTGACTGTAAGGAAGAGGAGACTCTGATAGTTCTTGTAAATTATTGATTGGGATCATGAACACAATGGGTATGTCAAGAAAAACAAGTGATCCTGGATAACATGAAAACCATGTGGATACAAATTCACAAACTGTGCAGATGAGTATTGTGCTAAACTGTGAAATTTTCCTAGAATTTTATGCAACAGTAATATGTTTTCGCATGAGACTATGATTAATGCACTTGTTGTCCAATAATTATTGAAGGCAGGTGATGAAGGTTAAGATTCTGAAAAAGGACCTAACCAAGAAATAAGGTCAAGACTTCTGAAGTAGATGAATGAGAAAGGCATGACAGGTGTTACTAAGAAAGAACATTGAGGACGATGTTCCTTTTAAAGGGGGGAGCAGATTGTAACACCCATGTTTCCCCCAACTTGTAATTAATCATTAATTAGGATTACCATGATGTGGCATGGCAATTATGTAAATGTATTATTGTTTGAATTTCAAATAACTAACTATGGGGGGTGAAGCCTTGAAATTATTGGCCATGATATCACTAGAGGAAATAATATGAAAACTATAAGAGGGGGTTCATTATATCGAATGACTGTGAATTTCCATTACTAAGGATAAAAAACCTCCTATGGTTCCCAAGGAGGAATCATTTAATGAAGAAAGGACCGGCGGTTGAACCATCAACCACCCACATGAATGGAAGCATGGTATAGCTACAAAAGGTCATCTTGAAGTACCATAGGGTCTCGCAGACCCAGACTGAACTGAGTTTCCTTATGACAGAAGGAACATGATAGGAGAGATGTTTGTGAAAGGCATGTAAGGGAATAAACAAAAGAGTGGAGAATGTGAGGATCTCTCCAGCTAAGAATGAGAAAAATGTCATGATATTGATGCTGAGGGAGCATCTGATAAACCTTGTCGGGGTCGTAATAGAGAAAGAAATATCTAATAGTATGTCGAGGACGGGACCTGAGGAGAATTCCGTGAGCTTGATGTTGAGGAAGCATCTGATAAACCTCGCAGAAGATGTGAAAGAGAAAGGATCATTGAGAATTGGCATAAATTCCCTAGTGATATCATGGCTTGCCATGGGGGTGGCCAGAGAGATAAGAATGAATGCCTCTGAGCCTATGGTTGGGTGGAAAGGCGAAAACTCGTTGTTAGTTAGTTGGTTGAAACCTGTAATAGATAAGTATTCTCATATCTTTTATAATTGAAATGTAACTATATATTTAAGTTGGATATCCAATGAATGTTTCATGGATGTGCATGTTTTCTTAATGGTTATATTGTATCCCTTTAATTCTGCCTCATTTTGTATTTAATCAAGTAAGGAATTATGTGTCTTGTACACGTAAATTCTTGAGCCTTGTGGTGGTTGAAGTTAAAATAAATGAACTATGAGTTCATCTACCTTGGGCATAGTTTCACGTGTGCATGTCGACACTCGCAGTCATTCTGAGTCTCCTGGAGTAAGGAGTTTGTTAAGATCGGGAGAGGTAGTGCATGTATGCATCGAGTCTCTGTGAGGTGGGCAGAGACCGAGAACCTCTTAAGTTCTAGATTTGATGAATGTGTGCAAGGGGTGCATGGAAGGATCCCTCTAAGTGTTAAGTTCAAGAGAAATAGTGCAAGGTGCCTAAGTATTTTAGAGCTGAAGAATCTCAAGAAGGATAGTGAGATTTAAGTATCAAAAGGGAAGATCCTTTCGTTTGGAAGATGAATGGATGAGATTAGTTCCAAAGGAGTCGAAGCTCTTCATTATTGTCAGATCAGGAGAAGGGACGTGGATGTTAATCCTTCAAGCCCTTTGGACTTCACGGGTCTGACAAATTGGGTATATTCGTCATACACGAGGTGAAGCCCCCGAAGTCTCGAAGTCCAGAAGTTAATCTGGGTTGTAGATCTAAGGGTTCTTAGGATCTATCCTGACCGTCGGATCTACGATGTAGTCAAACCAAAATAGACCGCTTAAGGAGGACAGGGGTGTTGTAACGTCAAGACTCCCTGATGACCGAAGTCACGAAGTAATGTGGATCGTGGATCTAAGGATCCTTCAAGACCCTTCTTGATTGTTAGATCGTGGGGACACATGTATCATGTCGAGAGCACATGGGGGCATACGTTTTGAGTGACGATGTTTCTAGGTATGGAGACCTCATGGAAAGGTAAGGGAACTTTGGTGACCTAATACCGGTGTCGCGTATTCTTATCGGTGTGTCTTAGGATGAGAGATGTCCCTCTAGGAATGGCCTACCAATGGGAACATAGGGAACCTTGAGAGGAAGTTATGAGTCATATATCTCTAGGGTTACATGGATACCCTTCGACCATCAGATCTAAGTTGTGGTCATCCCGACACTGACTGACTCCAGGAGAATCGAAGTGTGAAGGAACAAGGTCTCCCGAAAGCCAGAGTGTTGGAGTTCATCAGATTCGTCCGTTAGCAAAGGATAGGTGTCATCAGATCCTTCATTTAGGAGGATAACCACTTCGGATAAAGTGGGGTCAAGTGGATGGAGAACTCCCAAAGGTCGAAGCACTGAAGTCAACCGTGATCGTTGATAGTGGAGGATGTGTGTCAGGAGATCTAACACTTCAGAAGGATTGCACTTCGAATTTTCATGTTTATAAGTACTTTGGAACTCACTAAAGTGCCTGAGCCCGAAGTTCCAAAGTGCCCTTTGAGTAGGCACTAGGTCACATCCCGAGGTCATATGAAGGAAGGGGCCTAGCATGGAAAGCTAGTGCCTGTTATTCAAATTCTTCAAAGGGGCCAAGAAAGAGCCTGTGGGTTTGGAAGAACTTGCACTTTGGAGAAAGGGGAACCTAGAGAGAGTTAAGGAAAACAAAATTATGATTCCCCACCCCTCAAAAGAGAACTTAGGGGTCAGTTGTGTTACACACAGCCTCCAAAAAATAACACAAAAACTTTATCTAGAAAACCCTTACAAGAGAAAACCTAACTATAAGGTGAGGATGCTCTGCTTTATTTTATCTGGAATGGAATATGATGCATGTACAAATGATAAGGATCTCTCTATAGAGTCACGTGAGACCTTTGGTATGTTAGGATACTACAAAACATTAACCCCCTCTATTATGTTGTTAGGGACCTAACCCCTCACGTAGGTAGAATAATATATTCTGATGTAATAAAGGTCAATGTTAATAATGGCTATTAATAAGGAAGAATAAGTTGAATGTAAGAAGACCTAATAGAAGCTTCTGCTTCTAGAAGGATATTCCTCTAGATGGTTCTTTTGATAGACATATTTAGTATAAATAGGAGTCGAGGGTATGAGAACTGTTGTCTTGGATATTATTTTAATAGAGCTATGCTCGACTGGAGGTTTCCCCCTTGAAGAGGCAAGTGAACATTGCTCTCAGTAATCGAAGTGATCTTTATGATGTTATTCTGTTATCATTTCAGTATTATTGTGGTGTTTTTTTGGTTATATTGTTGTTCATCTTCCATTTCTAGCATTTTATTTTTGTTCTGCATACTTTTTATATCTGGAATATTACAAGTGGTATCAGAGCACTTTCCTCGGCAAAAAATTTTGGGTAATTTTTTTTCAGGGTAGAGACATATTCTAGTGTCTTTAAGCTACAGAGATATTTCATTACATGCATAAACCGGTGGTTGAGGGATTCATACACGCAGGAAATACAAGTGGTACTTAAGCGCACTTCTGTTTTCCACCCTTGTAACCCCTGTTGGTACCCCTTCGAGTGGTAGTGCATCAGACAACACATGTATATTGATCAACCTAGATTTCTTGAAGCCCTCTTTAGATAAACCAATCAGTCACCTAACTGCTATAGTGTCACCAAGAAAAACACTCTGGAAGATACTCTCTAGTACCTGGGTATTCGGGTAGTACGACTAAGGGCACAGTCTAGCCTCCTTAGTTGGTGCCCTGAGATATTGGGTCGAGTACTATTGTTGGACCCCGCACGTATATCAGAGATCTATAGCACATGGAAAACCCTTGTCTGTAGAACCCTTGAATACCTAACCCTTGGGGACAAAAAATAAAAATAAAACATACATGATCTATTACCGTGCAACTGTGTTTGAGTTTCCAAATCATTACACATTTCTTCCTGGCTAAGCATTTGGGAATTTCATCACTACAGTATTCTTTAGACCGGAGTATAACTCCGCAGGTGTAAAAAAAAAATACGTTTGGAAATTTTTGCACCATTATTTGAGACCTATTCCATTGGATTTATCTATTCTCCCTTATCACATTCATACCTATCATTTTTCAGAAAAAAAATTGACCCAACCCGTTCCTCTTTCGTTCCCTTGTCATCATGGCTCATACCCGTAGCCAAGACTTGGAAGCTTGCTTCAATACCTTGCAATATAATTTCACAGAGACCCAACAAGAAGTGAGACAATTCAATGCCAATATTTCCACCATCAATAAAAACATGCATTCCTCCATCGTTGCCTCAATCACAGAAATCAAAGAATACCTCAAACAAGACATGACTACCCATCTTGAATTTGTTGCTTCGATGATCTGCACCAAGATGCATATCCCTGTAGATCCCCCTTCATCTGACCCACCTTTTCATACCGAAGCTGAAACTTCCTCTCATTCCCATAATTTTCATCCCCATCACTTTCAGCATGACCTATGCCTTCCATGGGTGGATGTGACCAAATTTGATGGCTCAGATCCCACTAGTTGGGTAAATCAAATGGAACATTATTTCTCTTTGTACGACATTACATATGACTTGGCCAAACTCCGGTATGGTGTTCTCCATCTAGATCAAGAACGTTGGCAATGGAGAAAAACTGCCCGTCAAGGGTATGTTGCTTGGACACACTTTGTGGCAGAGCTTTATGAACACTTTGACACTGACACCAACCATTTAGTCGATTTGACAAAGTTAAAACAATCTATCATAGTGGAAGACTTTATAGCTGATTTTGAGCAACTGGATTTTTGTACAGAGGGCATGTCTAATTCTTTTTTCCAAGAATTTTTTATCAGTGGCCTCAAGGATGAGATTTGTGCCCATGTCCTCATGGCTCGGCCTCAAAGTTGGGTGGAGGCTACTAAACAAGCTAAGGAAGCACAACATGTTGTCTCTTCTCAAAACCAGAAACCCTCCTTTATTCCTCACACTAAACCAGTATATCCCACGCCTCCTTCTACTCCACTAAAGATCCAAATATTGACCAGGGCCAAAAATTTTGAACGCCAACCCAAAGGCCTTTGTTATAATTGTTATGACAAATATTTTTCAGGACACAAGTGTAAGGAACAAAATATTTTTATGGCCATCTCGGAGGATGTTTCGGAAGAGGATTTTGAAGCTTCCCTTGTGTCTGAGTCACCTGAGCCCACCGACATTACCCTTCCCTCAGACCCTCCCGAAGTAGAATCGATCATTTCCCTAAATTATCTCATAGGATTCTCTACTCCCCAAACCCTCAAACTAATTGGCTAAATCAAGCATAGTAAGGTCATCATTCTTGTTGATAGTGGAAACACCCATAATTTTATTCATCGTCGCATTGCCAAAGAAACTAATTGCTATATCCGTACAGTCAATAATTTCCAAATCATGATTGCCAATGGTGGGTCCATGAAATGTGGAGGGCGTTGTGAAAATGTGTCTCCAAATTGGTGACTACCACCTGAAATCTCATATGTTTTCTATCGACATGGGTGGTTGTGATACTATGTTGGGTGAAGACTGTCTAAGGACTTTGGGTCCCATTCTCATGGATTTTAAGGAATTAACCATGCAATTTGACCAGGAGGGCCAACAATATAAGTTCCAAGGCATCACCGTCATTTCCCCTTAGATCATTAGTTCCCATTGCATGGAAAATCTACTCAAAAAAGGCCATTCGGGATTTATTTACGAACTCCATGACATACAAGCAAATGAGATACCCTCTATGCCGCAGGACCTCCAATCCATCCTCTCTAAACATCAATTGGTTTTTTCCACTCCCCAGGGACTCCCTCATTCATTATCATTCCATTCCCCTTGTCCCAGGAAGCCTTCCTCCCAATATCCATCCCTATCGTCACCCCTTTTCCCAAAAAAATGAAATTGAGAAAATGGTTCAAGAACTGCTTAACGCAAGTGTTATCCACCCTAGTACGATCCCATACTCTTCTCCTATGGTCGTGGTCATGAATAAATAAGGCTCTTCGTGCATGTGTCCTGATTTTCACGCCCTCAAAAAAATCACCATTAAATACAAATTTTCCATTCATGTCATTGATGACCTCTTGGATTAATTGAGTGGAGCCCAGTTCTTTACTAAACTTGATCTTCATTCTAGCTACCACCAGATCTGTATGAACAAGGAAAACATCCCTAATACTACCTTTAGAAATCATGAGGGCCACTATGAGGTTCTGGTCATGCCCTTTGGTTTGTCTAATGCTCCCTAGACTTTCCAAAGCCTCATGAATCATGTCTTCCATCCTTTTCTCCGTCATTTTTTCTTAGTTTTATTTTATGATATCCTCATCTATAGAAAAACTTGGATAGACCATCTTGCTCATGTGGATTGAGTTCTCCATCTACTCTCTCAGCACCAAGTTTTCCTGAAAAAATCTAAATGTTCTTTTGGCGCCTCATAATTTGAGTACTTGGGTCATCTTGTTGGAAAGCATGGTGTCAGGGTGGATCCTAAAAAGATTGAATCTATGAAATACTAGCCTCACCCAAAGACTCTCAAAATATTGCATGGATTTCTGGGCATAACAGGTTATTATCGCAAGTTTGTTAAGAATTATGGAAAGATTGCAGCCACTCCCACTGCACTCTTTAAAAATAATTCTTTCACCTGGACTCCAGCAGTTGCTCAGGCTTTTCAAACATTGAATATGGCCATGTGCACCACTCCAATCCTATCACTTCCTGATTTCAAAAAGGCCTTTGTCCTGGAATGTGATGCTTCAGGGAAAGCAATTGGCACTTTCCTTATGCAAGAGGGCTGGCCTTTGGCCTTTAACAACAGACAACTATCTTAACGAAATTTGGGCAAATAAATCTATGAAAAGGAAATGTTGGCTATTATGCATGTCGTTGATCTTTGGAATGCTCATCTATTGGGGAAACAATTCCAAATTAAGACAGATCATCAAAGCCTCAAGTATTTTTTGGAACAACGGATTTCCTCCCCAAAGTAACAAAAATAGGTAACTAACCTCTTTGGATATGATTATGAGATCATTTACAGGAAAGGAAAAGACAATGTGGTTTCAGATGCACTTTCAAAAAAATATGAAGATGAAGGGTCACTTTTTCCTCTCTCATTCATTGTACCAGATTGGCTCCAAGACATTCGCCAGGAATGGCTACACGATCCCAAAAGTTCGCATCTAATACAACAATTGTAGTCCAATTATCCAGTTTCCCCAGGGTACTCTTGGCTCCATGATGATATTTGATACAAAGGTTGTTTGTATTTAAGTAAACAGTCAAAAATTAAATCCATGGTACTTTCTGAGCTTCATGCTACACCCACAACTAGGCACTCAGGGTTTCCCAAAACCTATGACAGGGTCAAACGTTCCTTTTTTTGGGATGGTATGAAATAGGACATTCGTAATTTTGTGGTTGAATGTGATGTCTTCCAACACAACAAGGGTGAAAGAGTCAAATCTCCTGGCACACTGCAACCTCTTTCGATTCCACCTTCTATTTAGAGAGATATCTCTATGTATTTTATTGTAGGATTACCTAAATCAGGAAATAAATCAGTCATCATGGTGGTCGTTTATCGCCTTTCCAAGTATGTTCATTTATGTTCTCTTCAACACCCATTTACAGCAGCCATTGTGGCTCAACTTTTCATGGATCAAGTCTTCAATATTCATGGCATGCCACATTCTATTGTTTTTTATCGTGACCCAACTTTCACTAGCATTTTTTGGCAAGAACTGTTCAAGCTACAAGGCACCCAATTGCATCTCAAAAAAGCTTATCATCCCCAGACTGATGGTCAAACTGAAGTTATCAACAAGTGTTTGGAAACATATTTAAGGTGTTTTGCATCAGAAAAGAAAAATCAATGGGCTCAATGGTTACCACTAGATGAATGGTGGTACAACACTTCATACCATACAACTACCTGCATGACTCCTTTCAAAGCAGTATATGGACAAAAGACACCTTTAATTCTCTCGTATTTACCGGGTGTCTCGAAGCTCCAAGCAGTTGACCAAACGATTATAGTTCAAGAGTCTATTATTCATACCCTCAAAGAGAATTTGGTTATGACCCAGAATCACATGAAGCAACAAGCCTCGTATTTACCGGGTGTCTCGAAGTTCCAAGTGGTTGACCAAACGATTATAGTTCAAGAGTCTATTATTCATACCCTCAAAGAGAATTTGGCTGCGACCCGTAATCACATGAAGCAAACAAGCAAATCAAGGTTTTCCTCAACGCCAATTCTTCGGCGAACGTCAATTTTCAGAAGGGGATCAGGTGTTTCTTCGACTGCAACCCTACAAGAAAAATTCGCTCAAGGCTGAACATTGTCAAAAACTAGCGCCCAAATTTTATGGTCCTTATATCATTCTCAAGCATGTGGGACAGGTGGCCTATCAGTTAGCTTTGCCTAGTCACTCTAAGCTACATCCTATTTTTCATGTTTCCTGCTTAAATAAGGTCATTGGAACTAAGTGCCAAATTCAAACCAACCTTCCCGAGTTGGATGAAGAGGGCTCCATTTGGCTACATCCAAAAGCATTTTTGGACCAGCGTGAGCGTCGCCTACATCAATGAACCATCAAGGAAGTGTTAGTTCAGTAGAAAGATACAACTCAAGCAGATTCCACTTGGGAACTAGCTACCATTCTACAACAATTTCCACATCTCAAGACTTGAGGACAAGGTTGTTTTTAAGGGGGAGGACATGTTAGGTACCTAACCCCTCTCGTAGGTAGAATAATATATTTCAATGTAATAGAGGTCAATATTAATAAGGCCTAGCAATAAGGAAGAATAAGTCGAATGTAAGAAGACCTAAGAGAAGCTTCCTCTTCTATAAGGATCTTCCTCTAGATGGTTCTTTTGATGGACATATTTAGTATAAATAGGAGTCGAGGGTATGAGAATTGTTGTCTTGGATATTATTGTAATAGAGCTCTTCTTGACTGGAGGTTTCCCCCTCAAAGAGGCAAGTGAACATTGCCCTCAGTAATCGAAGTGCTCTTTCTAGTGTTATTCTCTTATCATTTCAGTATTATTGTGGTGTTGTTCTAGTTATATTGTTGTTCATCTGCCATTTCTAGCATTTTATTTATGTTCTGCATAGCTTTTGTATTTGGAATATTACATATGCTCTCTAATTTCCCTCTCCCAATTTTTTTTCTCTGTTACGTAATAAAATACAAAAACATAGAATTGAACCCCTTCTCTTCCTAGTGGCCCGATATTTAACATAGCCTAATAGCCATCTAAGGGTAGGTTTTTAACTTCCTCAACTCTCAATTGTGATAAGCTTTTGGACCATATATAATTTTCTTAAAAACTCCACTATGTGGCTAGTCCCACATGCCTATTTAACGGAGGTTGATGGTGTATCCACTCGCACCATGGTGATCAATACAAAAAGACAACTTGCAGGAGGCATAACTTTTTCATACGAACTGCGATTAAGATGATTCTTATATCGTTAGAAAGGTATATGTATGTATAATTTAGAAGCTTCCTCCATAGTAAAGTTTGGACCAAAAAAAGTGTCATTTGATGCCTCAAAATGGCTCTAGAAGAATTCAAACAATGTTTTTGCACCCAAATTTCCAAATTTGGACCAACCACCAAAATGGCCCTGCAAGATGATTCCTCCATTTTTTCCACCTAGAATTTATTGAGTTATATTAAAAATAATATAATGATCCAATTCGTATCATACCCACCCATTTAGTGAGGATTTTGGTCCCCAAAATCTATCCCTCCTCTACCTTCTCCCTGGGGTACCACTTTGCTTTTCCTGGAAGTTGTCATTTCAACCCTATCTTCAAGAGGTCATGTTGCCCTTGCATTGTTGTTATACAACTCTTTTGCAAAACTATGTCCTCTGTCAACTCTACCTGAGCATTTTGTGTTAGATCCTCTATGTAAGGTAGGACATGATCCTCCTCCTAATCCAACATGGAGGGCTAATAGAGTTTGATATTCTCCACATTCACTACTGAGTAAATGCACATGTATGGGGGTATACTAAGTCTGTATCCATTGTCTAGCACCTTTTATAATACCTCAAAAGGACCATACCACATAACCTTGATATTCTTACTAGGACCCTATATTATTTCCTTATTCAGTTGTATATATATTCTATCTCCCACTCTAAATGTTCTCTTTGTGTTGTGTTGGTCATGTCTATCCTTGTAGTTTTCCTGTGACTTCTTTAATGCCTTTTGTACTTTCAAATGGATCTACATGATCTTATCAAAAAATAATTATGTCTTTAATGCATATCATGTGATGTCCTCCCTCACTCCTCCTTGTTGTCCATATACAACATCTAAGGGTGAAGGTGGAAAATATCCAAAGAAATTTTCAAAAGGTGACTTACTAGTAGAAGTGTGGACAACTTTGTTATAAGAGTGTTGTATATTGATTAGATTTCCATCCCAGGTCTTTGTATGGTTTTGATTGTAAACCCTCAAAATTTGCACCAAATTCTTGTTGACTACCTCCATTTTCGCATCTATCTATGGATGGAGTTCTATATACCTCTTTAACTTAGTGTCCATCGTCTCCCATAATATATTCCAAGATTCACTGATAAATTTGGTATCTCTATCTAAGATGATTCTCCTTGGTATCCCAAAGTGAACCCGAAACTGTTAAAAGAAAATGTTTTTTGCTTCTTGTCTGTTGATGTTCTTTTTACAAGGCATGAGAATGCAATTCTTTTTTAACCTCTCAACTACCACAAATAATAATCATTTCCCTTTTGGCTTGTTGGTAACCCTCCCACAAAATCCATGGAAATGATTTCCCAAGGTCAAGTGGGTACAAGTAAGGGATGGTATAGACATTTCTTACTATACTTGGGATCACTGGTACAAAAAAGTATACATCCTCTAATATACTATGCTACATCTTCTTGGATTCTAGGCCAATACACAAACCTATGAATGTTGGAAACTATATTCCCAACACCAAAATGTCTTGCAACCTTGGAGGTGTGAGCCTCTCTGAAAAAATGAAATCGCTTACCTTTAGGAACATAGAGCTTGTAAATCATGTAGAGTGAACCATTATGAAAATTATAGTTATCCTTTTCATCACATTCTGCTATATGAATTTGGCACTATAGTTGTTGAAACACCTCTTTGAAGTCCTCATCTTCTGTGTATTCCTCTTTGTACGCATCATGGGTAAAAGGATCCATGTGCATAAGAGTTCCCAAAGATATAATATTGGATGTGGGTGGCATTGAAAGCATGCATATTGTTATCCCCATTTTGTGGGATAACTAAGGAGATGATGTCTCTAGGCCCTGAGGTTGTAGAAATGGATTACCAAGAGACAACTTGACCATCAATGTCCACTTTCACATATGGAGACCCACCTGACCACGATGCTCCAGGTTGATCATGACGGTATCCACCACATCAACTAGCCTTTGGAAGACATTGGGTCTTTCTCCATGAAGTACAAGTTAGGTATTATGGTGAGTGTCATTTCAATATTTGAGGAATTTGAGTTTGTTACATCTATTACTAATTTTGATTATGCGATGTTTGCTTGGACATTATGTTATTTTCCTTGTTTTACCTTGGTGGTTGACATTGTGCCCTAGTAACTGGGTCACCCTTAGGGATAGAGATTCTACTGGGAGGTCTTCTTGACTATTAATTGTGGCATTCCCAACCATACTTGTCACTCTCCACACTTCATCCCCTCATCTCCTTAATTTTTGGGATTTTCGGGTGTACTGACCCAAGAAGGGGTTATCCCTCATTTCATGGGAAGAAGGGGATGAAGGCACAAAGGCATGTAGCTGGAAAAAAGATAAAATAAAAACCATTAACCTTCTATATTCTCTCCAAAATATCCTGAGGACAATGAAATGTCTCTCATAAAAAAATTGATGGGACCCGTGAAAAAATAACTAATAGAAAATTCCAACTAGAGAGGGGCATGTGTGGGAACTGTTTTTAATGCTTAGGTAGAATCCCCACACATGTTTCCAAATTGGGGAAGCATGATGTGACAAGGGTAGAATCAAGGTGGGAACAATTTTTATTTCTTAGGTATAAGCCCCACTTTTGCTTCAACCTGGAAACATCCTAAAAATAATTAAAGGAAACAAATGGGCTTGGAAAAAGGTTGCATTGAAAATGAAGGTGCAATATACCCTTTAAAAAGGCACCAATAATTGAGACAATACAACCCCTTGTACGTCATGAAAACCAGGCCCAAATTTTTTTCCCTTAATCCATGATACATCACCCACATGATTTAGAAGGAGATCCCCTCAAGGAAACACCCCTAAACTTGAGGAATGATTCACCCAATAGGTTAGTTTTTCAACCCTCCCATACCTAAACTTGGAAAATCGCATATGGTATTTGAGAATTGGTTTATTTTGATGAAGTGGTTTGTATGTAAATGCTTAGGTGGCTCTCTTTTTTATTTGATTTACTTATCATGATTATTTTACTTGAGATACTTGGAGGGTGTATCCATTTATTTTTACAGGACCCAGCTGGTGGACAATTTTGGAGGAACAAGCCTAGCTTGGGCTTCCATGGGGAATCAAGCCCATAGGTTGGATGCCAAGGGCCCACATGACAGATCATAGATAAATTCCTTTGGAGTCTTTCATGGCATCATGGAGGACCTAACCTATCCCCTGCCACTGAAATGGTTTTCTTGGAGGAAAAACATCACTTTCTTGAGGATTGACGTCATAGAGGGGTTAGGGTTTGGTGGTGATGGAGTTTCTACTTGACACTAGCATGATTTGGTGGGAGGATAATTGAGTAGGATATAGTGCTTTATAGGGAGGATTCATGATCCCCAACGACCTCAAACTTCCACCCAAATGACTTGCTCAAAGGATAAAAACGTCACCCTTAGAGGGTGACGTCATGTTTTAGAGTTTCCTTTCATGTGCAAAAGTAAAATTTAAATAATATTATTTGTGTAAAGGGGGAAAATAAAGGTTTTTTCCCCCTTATTTTGTGTCTACCCTAAATTATGTGGACAAACAATGTTTAAGACATTTTTTATAAATAGAGATCATTTGAATCTCATTTCATAACATAACTCTCCCATTGTGAGAAGTACTTGGTTGAAATTTCCACTATACTTGAGGATTCTTGGCATTTATATCTTGTGAAAATGATTTTTGGTGTTGTATATTGGTCATTGCATGAAGTTAAGTGATGTGCACCCCTTGAAGGCTTATGTTATAGCTTTGAATGGTGATTTGCTTGGTAAATCTAGGGTTTGATATCTCTCTTTCCTGGAATTGGTAAGGAAAAATATAAATTCGTTAGTTATTTATTGCTTATTATTGGTTGTTGTTGGATGAAACCCTATGAGGATTATGTTGTATACACCATAAATTAATCTTTATCTCATTTTCTAAGTTTATAAGTTATTATGGGACAAGGGTTGCTAGGAGGAATACGAGTGTGTACACCCTCCTACATTTTACCCTAGTTTGATTAGCATACCCTAGGGAGTAAGAGTATTTGCACCCCTATGGATCTTGTTGATCCAAATTGTGTTTAAATACTCCATTCACACAAATATTAAAGGCACTAATCTGATTTTTTCATTGGAAATATAAAATACTTGCCTCGATAAATGTGAAAATTCATTCTCTTGAGATGGTCTAATTTAGATTCAATTCTATGCTTTATATGCTTGTTTGAGCCACTAGGGATTCTCAATTTTCTAAGTATTTATTTATTATGTTATAAAATTTCATATAAATCCATTAGGGATTTAGAAACCCTAATACATTTTCATTTATAACTCACTACTCAACCATTGAAAGTTGCTAAAAGTAAGCCACATTAATCTACCAAGGATAGTGCACTTTTTGGGTGGATTGTTGGAAAATTTTGACAGTTGATTTATCTGCTGTAATAACTTGTTTGTGACAGCCATAAGGATGATAATTATTTCTGTAGAATTGTTTTACAACAGCCTTACATTGTTTCTAAATTTTTATACTATCTTCTTGAGCTAAACTAGTCAATTTGCTAGCTTGTCTCTCATATTTTTCACTAAACTTTGAGAAAAATTATTTTGCAGATGTCATTATCATTTTGTTTCTGATCCATATCATTGTTTATTGTTTCAATTAGGGACAAAAATATTAACTTTATTTTCCACCTAACATTATACGCATATACTTGGCTTGTTCTTGTGTCTTGAGTAGGTACATCACTCTTTACATGTACTCTTATCTATTGGAAACTTTTGGCTACCACCAAGACTCTTTCATAAGCCTTTTCATACTTAGTACTTTTACCTATAGGGGATACACTTCCATCATACCAATTTCCATCTCATTTCCCCCTAGGGTCACCAAGATTCCCCCCTTGAGGTGATTACTTCATCTCTAAAGTGATAGAAATACCTTCCTAAGGTGACATTGGGTAGGTGTTCCCTAATTTGTCACCATTTGGTGGTTGGGTTGAGCTTTTCCCAACCTACAACTTGTGTGATAACATATAACAACGTGTTTTCCTACCCTTGTTATACTTGATGACTAGACGAAATTGGTGTAATAACCCCATCCATTTGTAGTGTCTTGATTGTTGTAACTTACTCTAGGCCTGAAAATATTGGAGCACTATGTAATCTATGTGGATGATGGTCTCCTTTCCCATCAGATAGTGCTTCCAATTTTTAACAGCTTGTACCAAGGAATAGATATCATTGTCATAGGTAGAGTAGTTGAGAACCGTCCCATGAAATACTTCAAAATTATAGCATCGAGTCCTTCCTCATTGCATAAAAATGATCCCATGGCATACCCACTTACATGTGTCTCCACTTTGAAGGGATTCTGAAAGTTTCATAGTGCAAGGATTGGTTCTTGACTGATATTTTTTTTCATCTCATGAAAATCCTTCCATTGATTATTCCTCCACTAGAAACTCTTACAACTCATTGTTATGGAATGGAGTGGTGCAACTATTGATAAAAATGAATATGTGAAATTTCACAAGTACTGTGTTTCCCCAACAAGTCTCCCAATGTTTTTACAAATTGTAGGAATTGGCCATTTCATGATGGCATCTGTCTTAGCTAGATGTAACTTGGGCACCCCTCCACCGATAATATATTATAAGTACATCAAAAATTGCTAAGAAAAATTGCATTTCTTGAGGTTAGCCAATAGCTAGTGCTTGCTCAAATTCTCTAACACCTACATGAAGATGTGCTCCTCCCAGGTAGCACTATAAACTAGTATATCATCCAAATAGATAATAAAAAATGATTTTAGATACGTGCATAAAACTTCAATCATTTGTCTCATAAATGTAGTTAGTGCTTGCATAAATCAAATGGCATAACCAACCACTCATACAAAACTTGCCTTGTCTTGAATGTAGTCTTATAGGTATATTCTTATTTGACTTATACTTGGGGATATCCTGATTTCTAATCCATCTTAGTGAATTACTATCCATGTTTCATTTGGTCCAATAGATCATCGATCCTGGGAAAATGGTATTGATACACATTTTGTATATCTATAATTGATACACATTCTCCAAGTCCCAACCTTCTTGGTTATAATTATCATGGGTGACCCATAAGGTGAGGTACTTGGTCGAATCACACCCTACTCCAAAAACTGTTGCAACTACTTCTTTACTTCATTTTCATCCAGAATAGAATGTCTATATACTCCAATATTTGGTAAGGGGGAATCTAGCAATAATTGGATTTCATGCTCCACTTACCTCTTAGGTGGTATCCCTTCAGGATCCTAGAAAACTCTTATGTATTCTTGTAGAAACTCCTCCCATTGATGTTTCTACTCTTTAGTACACCCTTCAAGGGATTTATTTGCTTTTAATTACTCTTCACTAGAATGATTTTCTCTTAGAAAAATTAAAACATATTTATTTCTAGAACTAATCAATTTATTAGCTTTATTGGCACTTACTAGATAAAGTTTTGATTTTCCTTTGTGCATGTTGATGATGAAGGATCATCATTCCTTGATGGATTAGTACTAATTGTCTCTTTGTATGAATATATAATGCCTCATATACATGTAGGTTATTCCAAACACTACTCTGCATGCATCCATTGGTACTAGATCCAATTATACTACATCTATAAAATCAACACTTGCAACAAATTTAATCTTGCATTGCTTTGTTACCTTGATCTATGGATCATTCTTTACCAAACCCACTGGATATGGGATAAGATGATTGTGAACCTCCAATCCCAACTTCTTGGCCAAATATTCTACTATGAGATTAGCCTTTGAACTAGAGTCAAACAAAACATCTATATTGGTCTTCTTAACCTGATACTTGATGTTGAAGAGCTTGGTCATATACTTCTCTTACTGGTGATGAAGGCTACTCATATTCACCTCCTTTTGCACAAATGTGAAGACATTATTTTCATCCACATATGAGCTAATTTCCACTTGATTTGTTGAATCTATGGATAGAAGGTACTTTTTCTTTCCGTCCTTCATGTGGTTCTTCACATTCAGCTCTGGATGTAGTTTCTAACACTTTTCCTTAATGTGGCCATCAATGTTGCAATGATTTAAATGGTTGATAAGATCTTTTCAATAATCTGTAGTGGTTATTTTATTCTTATCCTTTCTCACTTTCCACTTCTTCTTCCCCTCCTTGGAAGCTTCCTAGTGCTCTTTCTACTTCAAGATAGTTGGTTTCCCCTTCTTTTACCCTATGTTTTATGGGTATTGTGCATGTACACATGATGCATCCACTTTCCTTGTCTTGAAGAGCATCACCTACTTTCATAGATGACTATGTAAACCCCCTATATACTTGAGGAATATATATGGGTTCTTGGGAGAGATACCCAACATGATGGTCATCTTTTTGAACTCAATGGTGTACTCTTGTACACTCTACCCCTGCGTTTGCCTAAAGTAGTGCCACCAGATCCATTAGTATTATACATAGTCGATAGGGTAGAATTGGAACTTGATGATGGTTTCAAATTCCTCTCACCTAGTTATTGGTGGATCACCCTCTATCATAAGTTTTTATGTATGGTTTTATCACCAGGTTAAATCATGGCCCTCTAAATTCAATATGGAAAATGAAATCTTATGCTCTTCATCTATATGGTGGACACTAAAATAAAATTCTATTTTTTTCAACCAATGATTCAGTTTTAATGCACTGATATCACCTTGGTATGGATTTATTTCCACTTTTTATTCCATATTGAATAGGTACTATGAAGAGTTCAGGTCGCCCAAACTTGACTTCTCTTTCTCATATTATTTCCATGACTCCTTTCCTTGGTCTTCTTGATCTCCCAATTTCCCCTCATATTTGATCTCTGATTTAGATCCTCCATCATCTCTAAATATTCTAAGCTTGCATTCTAGAGCTTCCATGAGGAGGTTCATATTGTGACTAATGTCGGTGACTTACGCTTTCAACCTCTCAAACTCATATTCCATGGCTAAGGTTTTTGTGAATTATCTTTAATTCAATTCATGGATTATGCAACTTCCACCAATACCCCCAAAAAAACCTGCTCCAATACCTATATGATCTATAAAATACTATGAATATTTCACTAGAACAATTTGTCACAACAAATCTGATAAACAAAACCAAAATCTACACTATGAAGGTTAAATTCCTTTAGATTCTAGAATATTTTGTTATTGATTTTCTGCTTATGCATGAAATAGATACAATGTGTAAAATAGAGAATAGTAAAATAAAATAATACACCATCCATAAAATAACACAAATATTTTCTCTAGGAAACCCTTACAGGAGAAAACCTTGCTAGAAGGTGAGGTTGTTATGCTCTCTTTTCTTTAGTATGGAATATGATACAAGTAAAAAGCATAAGGCACTCACTATGGAGTCACTTGATACTTGTGGCTTGTTAGGTTTTTATAAAACATTAAACCCCTCTATTATGCTCTCTAATTTCCCACTCCCAGTTGTGCTACAGAAAAAAATAAAATAACATAGAATGGAATCCCTTCTCCTCCTAGCAGCTCGGTATTTAACATAGCTCGATAATCATCCAGGGATAGGATTTTGACTTCCTCAACCCTTAATTGTGATAAGGTTTTGTACCTTCTATAATTTTCTTAGAAAATACACTGCGTGGCTAGCCCCACATGTCTAAGTAATGGAGGTTGACGTGACATCTACTCACACCATGGTGATCATTACAATAGGTCAACTTGCAAGAGGCATAGCATTCACATACAAACTCCAATTGAAGTTATTCTTGCACCATTAGAAAGGTATCAGTGTGTGGAATTTAGAATCTTCCTCCATAGTAATTTTTGGAACCAAAAAGAGTTGTTGGATGCCTCAAAATGGCTCCGAAATATTTCAAACCATGGCTTTGGACCCAAATTTCCAAATTTGGACCAATTGCTAAAATGACCCTACAAGTTGATTCCTCCCATTTTTCCACCTAGAAAAAACTGAGATATATGACAATAATATAATGATCCAATCCAAATCAATGGGTTCAAGAAGTATACCCCTATAAATATCGATCACTTCTATATTAAGGACTAGGGTAAGATATTAGAACCCTAAATGTAGAAGAATCTCCAACATAATCAACATAAGCTAAGAGGACCAAGGCCCTACAAGAAGGGTTTCCTCAAGGGAAAAAAACCTTCATCAACAACATCAACTATAACTTTAACAAAATACTGAAAACCCTTGCAGGGGAACCAAGTGGAAAAAAAAGTAATGGAGTAATCACTTACCAAAGATAACAAGATATAAAGGAAGGAGCAAACCCTAGAACGTATCCTCTCCAAGTGGTATAGTAACCCCTCAAATGGATTGATATTGAAATCTAGTACAAATATTGAATCACCATAACAAATATTTAATGATGCAATAATATAACCAATAAAGAGAAATCTCCAAGAATTGACACCAAAACCTCAAGAGGAAGATCATTTATTAATTGTAGTCACAAATGATATCCAACAATTCCCAAAAATTTGGAATGAGAAGAGACCCTCTATTTATAGTGGATTATTCTACATCTATCTCATTCTTTATTAATTCTTTCTCAATAAAATTGTCCTAGGAGACTAAGAAATAATAGTTTTCATCCACATAAAGAATGAGATTAAGTCAATACATAATCAAATTATGCCACATGTTCATAAAACCCTCATTAGAAGAGGACGTCCCATAAAGAAGATGCTTGTTTTTCCCTTCTATCCAGACATTCCAAGGGGAAAACAATGTGTAGGCCTCAAAACATGGTTAAGTATCTTCCCAAGCAAGCAAGGTACCAACGTCTAGCTCCTCCATGTAGAATGACCTCATGAAAAGGTGGAAAAGGACCTCAAAAGTGTATGGCCCCATCAAAATGTGCTCAATGAATGCTCAAAATATACCTCCAAGTAATGACTAATCCCTCAAATCAAGAAAATATTCTCCACAAGGAAAGGAAGAACCCTCATCAAGTCAAAAAATCACCAAAAACACTCCCATGTCTATCATAAATCCCACATGGGTGGGTCGTCCCTCAAATCATGCAAGGAACATATTCAAAAGTGATAAAAAAAGAAGGGTGTTCTATAATTTCCAACATGGCATGTGTATAGGATGTCCATGTATGCAATAATAGTCCAAATGTGCCTTGAAGGTTGTGACCAATGCCTTGGTATGTGTGTACTTCCTGTAGAAATATGATATTTCCTCAATAAACATGAAGCTAATTTAGCATCTACATAATCATATCTTATAGTAGATGGCCAAAGTGTGATGAATACATAATATAGTGATCCATTATTAGGCATAAAATAAGTGTGCTATACATAGGTGTGACAAANATGATATTTCCTCAATAAACATGAAGCTAATTTAGCATCTACATAATCATATCTTATAGTAGATGGCCAAAGTGTGATGAATACATAATATAGTGATCCATTATTAGGCATAAAATAAGTGTGCTATACATAGGTGTGACAAAATTTACAAAGAGAAATACTTTTACATCATATACAAAGAGGTAAAAGAGACTAGTATCTCTCCTAGATTATGTGTCCTAGTAGATCCACCCAAATATGGTTGTGTACCAACCTATATCATAGATGATCGACATGATGAAGAGTTACCAACATTAAAGGGAAGTCACTCATAACCATAAAATTAAATACTATCTTGAAATTAGGACTAAAACAATGGGCCATCACTGACCACATGGGATCTGGTCATACTACATAGGCCCCCCACCAATACATAGAACATATAAGTATGTTCCAATGCAATACATGAGTGCAGATATAGCCACACTTTTGGGTCATTATCAAATAATTAGACACATAGTCTTCTCCTATGATGGTCCACATATGGAAAAACAATATTGTGTGCACTATGTTAAGAGCCAAATATCAATATAGCATAGAAAATCCTCAGAAAAAGTACTCAACGCCTTAAAAGAGAGATAATTTCAGATAATAAGCCTCTTCGAGGGGGCAACCTCCTTTTACCCCACTTAAATGTTCAAGTACAAGATGATTCAAAATGAAAATGTCTCCTTGGTATATATAGGAGACTAGGAGTATAATTACAACTAATGGCCTAAAGCCGACATAAATAAAATAACATTACTAATGTAATATGTGCTAGGAGCCCCAAGGGTGTGAACCCAATGGGTCTTAACATGCCCCTCCCTTGAGACAAGTGTTTCTGGCAGCAGTGACTCTAGATGCTTCTGTGAAGACTCGTGTTCCCAAGTGGAATATTCAGTCGTTAGTTTCCTCCATTTTAATGAGATACTCTAAAATGGATTCATTATTCCTCAACTGGTGAATTCTTGTGTCAGTGATGGCTTCGAACTCCAACATGATTTTCCCTTCCTCGTCAAGTTCTGGAAATTAGTTTTGAATTGGGATCTTTTCACCTATAACCTTCTTTTAAAGCATGAAACATGGAAAACTAGATTGTACTCATTGTGAAGATGTGGGAAACTCCAATTTGTATGCCATGGTATAATCTTTTGCAACACCTTATGAGCCATAATACTTTGGTGATAATTTATTATCCCTTCTTGGCTTTACTTAAAGGGACATATGTTTGTATGGTTGTAGTCTTAAAATGCCAATGCCCTACTGAAAACTTATTTCACTGATGTTGATATGCTTGTTGTTTCGTACGATTTTGTGCCATCGTCGGGTTGTCCTTTAAAGATTTGGAAAATTTGTTTGTTGATTCTCGATGTGATCTTCCACTGTTTGAACCATAGATTTTTCTTTTAGAAATTGATGGAAGGAGGGTGGTATCCATAAAATTTTCATAAATGGTGTCATTTTGTTGTTGCAGTATGAAAGGGAGTGTTATACCGATACGCTAAGGGTAACCATTTGAACCATTGTGTTTGTTTTGCTCGAGACAAAGGAAACAAGATATCCTTTCAAACATTTGTTCATTATCTCGTTTTGTCCATCAGATTTAGGATGATGGGATGAGCTATGGAGACAATTGAGTACCTAAACAAGAGAATAATAATTTTTGTCCAAAATGTCCGGTGAAGATGGGATCTATGTCACTTATAATAATCTTTGAGCTTCCATGTAGCTTTTAATTGTATACATGAATGCGGTGGAAACTATAATAACTTTGAAGGGATGAGAGAATGCACCCAAAGTGTACATGCCAGTCAGTCTATTAACAATCACCAAGATGACACTCCTCCCTTCCAGACTTTGGTAACACAATGATGAAATCCATGGAAACCTCTTCAGTCTTGCGACTTGGGATGGACCGTAGTTTGTAAAATACCAAAGGTCTTAATTTTTCCACCTTATTTTGTTGGCAAATGACAAATTCTGCCACAAACCTGCTAGTTTATCAGTTTTAAGTCCATCCCAAAAAATCTTTCTTGAAACTCTATGGTGGGTTTTCAAAAGAAATCACAGTACCCTCCTGGAGAGACTGCAATTCAATATTAACTTTGTTTGAGTTGGGAGTTCTTAAGCGATATATAGCGATCTTTGCACCATAGTGAATCATTTTCCCACATAAATGTATCTGATGCACTAAAATCCCTCTTTTGCAACCTTTGAATGAGAGCACACTTTTTCGTCATTCTTCCATTCATCCACTTCTATTATCAATCAAGTTGGATGATCGAGATAGCAGAAGAGCCCTTTCTTGAGAGTGCATCACATACAACATTTTCTTACCCTTTTATAGGCGATTTCAATCACCAACCCAATATCTTGGTTACCCATTTTGTTTTCTTGAAGATAGTCTTTGTTCAGAGGTATTTTAAGACTATCATGATGCGAACACTGACCTTAGAGTGCCTACATATTAGGTAAGGATGTCATTTCTTAGCTGCATGGCGAATGCGCCATCATTTCTTTCTCGCCAAATGTGGGTTTGTGTACGTCTTTTCCCTTGAGTGGTGGAGCTTTCAAAGGCAGGCCTTCCTTCTTGCATTAGGACAACACCAATTCCATTTCCAGGGGCATCGTCCACAATAAAGGTTTTTGGAGTCTGGGAGTGGTCAAGACCGGAGATTTACACATCACCTCTTTAATTTGTTCAAAATATTTAGTTGCCTCACGGAATTACATGAAAATGCATCCTTCTTAGTTAGATTCATTAAAGGTTCTTCTATTATTCCATAGTTCTGAACAACAAACTTGCGGTGAAAGTAACTTGTCAAACCAAAAAATCCTCTAGATTCTTTAATGTTTTGGGAATCGACCAGTCCATCATGGCTGCCCCAATCTTGTTAGGTCTACCTTCGGCTTACCTTCATGAGACTGTCCAAATGAAATACTCTACCTCCTTTACTCAAATAAATGTGGATGGTTTGGTATATAGTTGTTTATCCTTTAGTGGTTGTAGCACCTTGTCAACATGTGCTTCAAGATCCTCCCAAGACTTTCTATAAGATTAGTATATGAAATACTTAACACAAATTTTCTAAGGATAGGATTGAAAATAGAATTCATCAATACTTGGAATGTGGAAGGTGCATTTGTAAGGCTAAAGGGGCATGACCAAAAATTCATAATAGCCTTCATGAGTTGAGAATGTTGTTTTTGGGATATCTTCTTCCTTCATTCTAAATAGGTGATACAGGCGGAGATGAAATTTTGTGAAATAGATTGCTCCAGTAGTTCATCTAACAATTCATCAATAGCCGAGAATGAAACTTATCTTTAATAATTGATCTTGTTGAGCTCTCTATAATCTAGACACATGCATCATGAGCTATCTTTCTTAGATACCATTACCTCCCCAGGTGCGAGTAAGAACAAGGTCTAATAATTCCAGCCTCTAATTTTTCTTCAACCATGCGCTCAAAATTTCACTCTTTTTTAGATTGTAAGGGTATCTGTATTGTTTGATGTTAGGAGGAACACTCTAGAATTAGGTGAATTTCATGATCATGATTTGAGGTGGTGGAAGACCTTTGGGAATAACTTCAAATACTGAAAGGCAATGATCCTTTGGAATCTTGAGGAATAGATAGCTTAGAATGTTTGAACATATAGTGAGCATAGTTGTGTAATACTTCCTTGATGCCTTTTCAATAATTTTTTTTCATGTCGTTAGAGCTTATCACTATGCGAGTTTCCCCGTGATACCATCTTAACTCAATTTCTTTCGCTTCAATGAAAATTTTCTTGAAAAGTTCTTGAAAATTAAAAGCCACTTGTTTGTTAAGCACTAATGTTGGCTCATTAGCTAGCCCTTAATTGGGGCATATTATATTACTAATGTTGTTTTATTTGTAAGCCGGCTTTAGTCCATTGGTTGTAATTATACCTCCCTAGTCTCCTATATATATACCAAGGAGAAATTTTCATTTTGAATCATCTTGTGCCGAACATTTAAGTGGGGGTAAAGGGAGGTTGCCCCTCGAAGAGGCTTATTATCTGAAATTATCTGTTTCAAGGGCATTACTTTTCGAGGTTTTTCCACATGCTATATTGATGTTTGGTTCTTGACATATGGTGCTCGAGGAGCTCAAGGTCTTGGGGTTCGTTGCTACATCGAGACACCGTGGTATTTTCACTATAATTTTTTTTCTACAATGTTTGAAGGAGCAGCTTGGAGAGTATTTAGTAAACGGATCAAGGTACGTTGGGTTAAAATTTTAGCTCCCGAGGTCTTATAATTTAGGAGATACAACCTTCACAAGATTGGGTTCTGAAATCATCCTGAAATGAGTCATTCTTGAGGAATTTTGCTATAAATAATTTTTTGTAATGTTTTAGACCAAGAAATCGAGACCATTTACAAATTCGTAAGATGTCATTGAGTAGGCTTTGACTTACGGGTCATCTTAAATTTGTATACACCTTGTTGAATCATCTTGTACTTGAACATTTAAGTGGGGTAAAAGGAGGTTGCCCCCTCGAAGAGGCTTATTATCTGAAATTATCTCTGTTTCAAGGCATTGAGTACTTTTCCTGAGGTTTTTCCATGCTATATTGATGTTTGGTTCTTGACATATGGTATCAGAGCTCAAGGTCTTGGGGTTTCGTTGCTACATCTGAGACACCGTGGTATTTTCACTATAATTTTTTTTCTACAATGTTTCAGAAGGAACCGCTTGGAGGGTATTTAGTAGACGGATCAAGGTACGTTGGGTTAAAAATTCAGCTCCTGAGGTCTTATAATTTCGGAGATACAACCTTCACAAGATAGGGTTCTGAAATCATCCTGAAATGAGTCATTGCGGAATTTTCGCTATAAATAATTTTTTGTAATGTTTCAGACCCTGAAATCCAGAGACCATTTACATAAATTCGTAAGATATCTGTGGTAAAACTTTCAGCTTCTGGGTCATCTTAAATTTGTATATACACCTTGTGTAAGATAGGGTATCTGACTAGTCCTATTGACTAGTCTCAAGAAGGTGTTCCAGGTAAAACAAGCATAACCTCTTGCTAGAGTATCCAAATAGAGTAGGACTTGTTGCATTGGATCATGGACATTCTGTAGTGTTTTGGGTGCGAGTTTCAGAATTTGATATCAATTATTTTGTGCGGGGCATTCTATACAAGTGAGATCTCCTGGAAAGAACAAAAATCGACAAGTTGTGAGGAAGTTACTGTAAATTCCACTTGGCACATCCAATTTTGATCAGACATATGGCATTGAAGAGAAGAAATATCAGAGAACTACCTAAAATAAAGTTTCATACCCAGAAGGGCCGAAACTTGGGAGATAGAACAGAATAAATATTGTCTAGCAGAACCACCTCAAAATCAAGACTCAAAAGTGATATTTGGC
>SNQJ01S0058402.1:17722-34848 GCA_010110895.2 Picea sitchensis | reverse complement strand
CATCTAGAGGAAGATCCTTATAGAAGAGGAAGCTTCTCTTAGGTCTTCTTACATTCGACTTATTCTTCCTTATTGCTAGGCCTTATTAATATTGACCTCTATTACATTGAAATATATTATTCTACCTACGAGAGGGGTTAGGTCCCTAACATGTCCTCCCCCTTAAAAACAACCTTGTCCTCAAGTCTTGAGATGTGGAAATTGTTGTAGAATGGCTAACATGTCCTCCCCCTTAAAAACAACCTTGTCCTCAAGTCTTGAGATGTGGAAATTGTTGTAGAATGGTAGCTGGTTCCCAAGTGGAATCTGCTCGAGTTGTATCTTTCTACTGGACTAACACTTCCTTGATGGTTCGTTGACGCAGGCGACGCTCACGCTAGTCCAAAAATGCTTCTGGATGTAGCCAAATGGAGCCCTCTTCGTCCAACTTAGGAAGGTTGGTTTGAGTTTGGCACTTAGTTCCAATGAACTTATTTAAGCAGGAAACATGAAAAATAGGATGTAGCTTAGAATGACTAGGAAAAGCTAACTGATAGGCCACCTGTCCCACATGCTTGAGAATGATATAAGGACCATAAAATTTGGGCGCTAGTTTTTGACAATGGTCAGCCTTGAGGGAATTTTTCTTGTAGGGTTGTAGTCGAAGAAACACCTGATCCCCTTCTGCAAATTGACGTTCAGAGCGACCTTGATTTGCTTGTTTCTTCATGCGATTCTGGGCCATGACCAAATTCTCTTTGAGGGTATGAAGAATAGCCTCTCGACCTATAAGCGTTTGGTCAACCACCTGGACCTTCGAGACACCCGGTAAATATGAGAGAATTAAAGGTGTATTTTGTCCATATACTGCTTCGAAAGGAGTCATGCAGGTAGTTGTATGGTATGAAGTGTTGTACCACCATTCATCTAGTGGTAACCATTGAGCCCATTGATTTTTCTTTTCTGATGCAAAACACATTAAATATGTTTCCAAACACTTGTTGACAACTTCAGTTTGACCATCAGTCTAGGGATGATAAGCTTTTTTGAGATGCAATTGGGTGCCTTGTAGCTTGAACAGTTCTTGCCAAAAAATGCTAGTGAAAGTTGGGTCGCGATCAGAAACAACAGAATGTGGCATGCCATGAATATTGAAGACCTGATCCATGAAAAGTTGAGCCACAATGGCTGCTATAAATGGGTGTTGAAGAGAACATAAATGAACATACTTGGAAAGGCGATAAATGACCACCATGATGACTAATTTATTTCCTGATTTAGGTAATCCTACAATAAAATACATAGAGATATCTCGCCAAATAGAAGGTGGAATTGAAAGAGGTTGCAGTGTGCTAGGATATTTGACTCTTTCACCCTTGTTGTGTTGGAACACATCACATTCAACCACAAAATTACGAATGTATTGTTTCATACCATCCCCCAAAAAAGAACGTTTGAACCTGTCATTGGTTTTGGTAAACCCCGAGTGCCTAGTTGTGGGTGTAGCATGAAGCTCAGAAAGTACCATGGATTCAAGTTTTGACTATTTACTTAAATACAAATGACCTTTGTATCAAATATCATCATGGAGCCAAGAGTACCCTAGGGAAACTGGAGAATTGGACTGCAATTGTTGTATTAGATGCGAACTTTTGGGATCGTGTAGCCATTCCTAGCGAACATCTTGAAGCCAATCTGGTACAATGAAGGAGAGAGAAAAAAGTGACCCTTCATCTTCATATTTTCGTGAAAGTGCATCTGAAACCACATTGTCTTTTCCTTTCCTGTAAATGATCTCATAATCATATCCAAAGAGGTTAGTCACCTATTTTTGTTACTTTGGGGAGGAAATGCGTTGTTCCAAAAAATACTTGAGGCTTTGATGATCTGTCTTAATTTGGAATTGTTTCCCCAATAGACGAGGGTGCCAAAGATCAACCACATGCATAATAGCCAACATTTCCTTTTCATAGATTTATTTGCCCAAATTTCATTCAGATAGTTGTCTGTTGGTAAAGGCCAAAGGCCGACCCTCTTGCATAAGGACAGTGCCAATTGCTTTCCCTGAAGCATCACATTCCAGGACAAAGTCCTTTTTGAAATCAGGAAGTGCTAGGATTGGAGTGGTGCACATGGCCATATTCAATGTTTGAAAATCCTGAGCAGCTGCTGGAGTCCAGGTGAAAAAATTATTTTTAAATAGTGCAGTGAGAGTGGCCGCAATCTTTCCATAATTCTTAACAAAATTGCGATAATAACTTGTTATGCCTAGAAATCCATGCAATATTTTGAGAGTCTTTGGGTGAGGCTAGTATTGCATAGATTCCATCGTTTTAGGATCCACCCTGACACCATGATTTCCAACAACATGACCCAAGTACTCAAATTATGAGGTGCCAAAAGAACATATAGTTGTTTCAGGAAAACTTGGTGCTGAGAGAGTAGATGGAGAACTCAATCCACATGAGCAAGATGGTCTATCCAAGTTTTTATATAGATGAGGATTTCATAAAATAAAACTAAGAAAAAATGACAGAGAAAAGGATGGAAGACATGATTCATGAGGCTTTGGAAAGTCTAGGGAGCATTAGACAAACCAAAGGGCATGACCAAAAACTCATAGTGGCCCTCGTGATTTCTAAAGGCAGTATTAGGGATGTTTTCCTCATTCATACAGATCTGGTGGTAGCCAGAATGAAGATCAAGTTTAGTAAAGAACTGGGCTCCACTCAATTAATCCAAGAGGTCATCAATGACATGAATGGGAAATTTGTATTTAATGGTGATTTTTTGAGGGCGTGAAAATTAGGACACATGCTCGAAGAGCCTTCTTTCTTCTTGACCACAACCATAGGAGAAGAGTATGGGATCGTACTAGGGCGGATAACACTTGTGTTAAGCAGTTCTTGAACCATTTTCTCAATTTCAACTTTTTGGGAAAAGGGGTGACGATAGGGACGGATATTGGGAGGAAGGCTTCCTGGGACAAGGGGAATGGAATGATCATGAACACCATGGGAAGGAGGGAGTCCCTGGGGAGTGGAAAAAACCACTTGATGTTTAGAGAGGATGGATTGGAGGTCCCGCGACATAGAGGGTATCTCATTTTCTTGTATGGAATGGAGTTCGTAAATAAATCCCGAATGGCCTTTTTTGAGCATCTTTTCCATGCGATGGGAACTAATGATCTCAGGGGAAATGATGGTGATGCCTTGGAACTTATATTGCTGGCCCTCCTAGTCAAATTGCATGGTTAATTCCTTAAAATCCATGAGAATGGGACCCAAAGTCCTTATCCAGTCTGCACCCAACATAGTATCACAACCAACCATGTCGATAGAAAACATATGCGATTTCAGGTGGTAGTCACCAATTTGGAGACACACATTTTCACAACGCCCTCCAAATTTCATGGACCTGCCATTGGAAATCATGATTTGGAAATTATTGACTGTACGAATATAGCAATTAGTTTCTTTGGCAATGTGACGATGAATAAAATTATGGGTCTTTCCACTATCAACAAGAATGATGACCTTACTATTCTTGATTTAGCCAATTAGTTTGAGGGTTTGGGGAGTAGAGAATCCTGTGAGAGCATTTAGGGAAATGATCGGTTCTACTTCGGGAGGGTCTGAGGGAAGGGTAATGTCGGTGGGCTCAGGTGACTCAGACACAAGGGAAGCTTCAAAATCCTCTTCCGAAACATCCTCTGAGATGGCCATAAAAATATTTTGTTCCTTACACTTGTGTCCTGAAAAATATTTGTCATAACAATTATAACAAAGGCCTTTGGGTTGGTGTTCAAAAATTTTGGCCCTGGTCAATATTTGGATCTTTAGTGGAGTAGAAGGAGGCGTGGGATATACTGGTTTAGTGTGAGGAATAAAGGAGGGTTTCCGGTTTTGAGAAGACACAACATGTTGTGCTTCCTTAGCTTGTTTAGTACCCTCCACCCAACTTTGAGGTCGAGCCATGAGGACATGGGTGCACAAATATCATCCTCGAGGCCACTGCTAAAAAATTCTTGGAAAAAAGCATTAGACATGCCCTCTGTACAAAAATCCAGTTGTTCAAAATCAACTATAAAGTCTTCCACTATGCTAGATTGTTTCAACTTTGTCAAATGGACTAAATGGTTGGTGTCAGTGTCAAAGTGTTCATAAAGCTCTGCCACAAGGTGTGTCCAAGCAACATACCCTTGATGGGTAGTTTTTCTCCATTGCCAACGTTCTTGATCTAGATGGAGAACACCATACCAGACTTTGGCCAAGTCATCTGTAATGTCGTACAAAGAGAAATAATGTTCCATTTGATTTACCCAACTAGTGGGATCCGAGCCATCAAATTTGGTCACATCCACCCGCAGAAGGTGTAGGTCACACTGAAAGTGATGGGGATGAAAATTATGGGAATGAGAGGAATTTTCAGCTTCAGTATGAAAAGGTGGTTTAGATGAAGGGGGATCTACAGGGATATGCATCTTGGTGCAGATAATCGAAGCAACAAATTCAAGATGGGTAGTCATGTCTTGTTTGAGGTCTTGGTTGATTTCCGCGATTGAGGCGACGATGGAGGAATGCATGTTTTTATTGATGGTGGAAATATTGGCATTGAATCTCACTTCTTGTTGGGTCTCTATGAAATCATATTGCAAGATATTGAAGCAAGCTTCCAAGTCTTGGCTACGGGTATGAGCCATGATGATGAGGGAACGAAAGAGAAACGAGTTGGGTCAATTTTTTTTTCTGAAAAATGATAGGTATGAATGTGATAAGGGAGAAGAGATAAATCCAATGGAATAGGTCTCAAATAATGGTGCAAAAATTTCCAAACGTATTTTTTTTTTACACCTGCAGAGTCATACTCCGGTCTAAAGAATACTGTTGTGATGAAATGCCCAAATGCTTAGCCAGGAAGAAATGTGTAATGATTTGGAAACTCAAACATAGTTGTGCGGTAATAGATCATGTCTGTTTTATTTTTTGTTTCTGTCCCCAAGGGTTAGGTATTCAAGGGTTCTACAGACAAGGGTTTTTCATGTGCTATAGATCTCTGATATATGTGTGGGGTCCAACAATAGTAATCAACCCAATATCTCAGTGCACCAACTAAGGAGGCTAGACTGTGCCCTTAGTCATACTACCTGACTACCCATGTACTAGAGAGTATCTTCCAGAGTGTTTTTCTTGGTGACACTATAACAGTTAGGCGACTGATCGGTTTATCTAAATAGGGCTTCAAGAAATCTAGGCTGATCCATATACATGTGTTGTCTGATGCACTACCACTCGAAGGGGTACCAACAAGGGTTACAAGGGTGGACAATATATGTGCGCTTAAGTACCACTTGTATTTCCTGCATGTATAAATCCCTCAACCACCGGTTAATGCTTGTAATGACAGATCTCTGTAGCTTAAAGATGCTAGAATATGTATCTACCCTAAAAAAAAAATTACCCAAAATGTTTTGCCGAGGAAAGTGCTCTCATACCACTTGTAATATTCTAGATATAAAAAGTATGCAGAACAAAAATAAAATGCTAGAAATGGAAGATGAACAACAATATAACCAGAAAAGCACCACAATAATACTGAAATGATAACATAATAACATCATGAAGATCACTTTGACTACTGAGAGCAATGTTCACTTGCCTCTTCAAGGGGGAAACCTCCAGTCGAGCATAGCTCTATTAAAATAATATCCAAGACAACAGTTCTCATACCCTCGACTCCTATTTATACTAAATATGTCTATCAAAAGAACCATCTAGAGGAAGATCCTTATATAAGCAGAAGCTTCTATTAGGTCTTCTTACATTCAACTTATTCTTCCTTATTAATAGCCATTATTAATATTGACCTTTATTACATCAGAATATATTATTCTACCTACGTGAGGGGTTAGGTCCCTAACAAAATACTAGAGGGATTTAATGTTTTGTAGTATCCTAACATGCCAAAGGTCTCACGTGACTCTATAGAGAGATCCTTATCATTTTTACATGCATCATATTCCATTCCAGAGAAAATAGAGCAGAGCATCCTCACCTTATAGTTAGGTTTTCTCTTGTAAGGGTTTTCTAGATAAATTTTTTGTGTTATTTTTTGGAGGCTATGTGTAACACAACCAACCCATAATTTCTCTTTTGAGGGGTGGGGCATCATAATTTTGTTTTCCTTAACTCTCTCTAGGTTCCCCTTTCTCCAAAGTCCAGGTTCTTCCAAACCCACAGGCTCTTTCTTGGCCCCTTTGAAGAATTTGAATAACATGCACTAGCTTTCCATGCTAGGCCCCTTCCTTCATATGACCTCGGGCTGTGACCTAGTGCCTACTCAAAGGGAACTTTGTAACTTCAGGATTAGGCACTTTAGTGAGTTCCAAAGTACTTATAAACATGAAAATTCAAAGTGCAATCCTTCTGAAGTGTTAGATCTCCTGACACACATCCTCCACTATCAACGATCATGGTTGAATTCGGTGCTTTGACCTTTGGGAGTTCTCCATCCACTTGACCCCACTTTATCCGAAGTGGTTATCCTCCTAAATGAAGGATCTGATGACACCTTTCCTCTGCTGACGGACGAATCTGATGAACTCCAACACTCCGGCTTTCGGGAGACCTTGTGCCTTCACACTTCGATTCTCCTGGAGTCAATTAGTGTCGGGCTGACCACAACTTAGATTTGACGGTCGGAGGGTATCCATGTAACCCTAGAGATATATGACTCATAACTTCCTCTCAAGGGTCCATAGGGTCCCGTTGCTAGGCCATTCCTAGAGGGACATCTCTCATCCCAAGACACACCGATAAGAATACGCGACACCGGTCTCAGGTCACTGAAGTTCCCTTACCTTTCCATGAGGTCTCCATACCTAGAAACACCATCACTCGAAACATAGGCCCCCACGTTCTCTCGACATGATACATGTGTCCCCACGATCGAACAATCAATAAGGATCTTCAAGGATCCTTAGATCCACGGTCCACATTACTTCACGACTTTGATCTTCAGGGAGTCTTAACGTTACAACACCCCTGTCCTCCTTAAGCGGTCTATTTTGGTTTGACTACATCGTAGATCTAATGGTCAGGATAGCTCTTGAGAACCCTTATATCTACAACCCAGATTAACTTCTGGGGCTTCACCTCGTGTATGATGAATATACCCAACTTGTCAGACCCGTGAAGTCCAAAGGGCTTGAAGGATTAACATCCACGTCCCTTCTCCTGATCTGACAATAATGAAGATATTTGACTCCTTTGGAACTAATCTCATCCATTCATTTTCCAAACGAAGGGATCTTCCCTTTCGAGACTTAAATATCACTATCCTTCTTGAGCTTCTTCAACTCTAAAATACTTAGGCACCTTGCACTATTTCTCTTGAACTTAACACTTAGAGGGATCCTTCCATGCACCCCTTGCACACATTCATCAAATCTAGAACTTAAGAGGTTCTCGGTATTTTCCCACCTCGCAGAGACTCGATGCATACATGCACTACCTCTCCCGAGCTTAACAAACTCCTTACTCCAAGAGACTCTGAATGACTGCGAGTGTTGACATGCACACATGAAACTATGCCCAAGGTCGATGAACTCATAGTTCATTTATTTTAACTTCAACCACCACAAGGCTCAAGAATTTACGTGTACAAGACACATAATTCCTTACTTTATTAAATACAGAATGAGGCAGAATTAAAGGGATACAATATAACCATTAAGAAAACATGCACATCCATGAAACATTCATTGGATATCCAACTTAAATATACAGTTACATTTCAATTATAAAAGATATGAGAATACTTATCTATTACAGGTTGCAACCAACTAACTAACAACAGGTTTTCGTCTTTCCACCCAACCATAGGCTCAGAGGCATTCATTCTTATCTCTCTGGCCACCCCCGTGCCAAGCCATGATATCACTAGGGAATTTATGCCAATTCTCAATGATCCTTTCTCTTTCACATCTTCTGTGAGGTTTATCAGATGCTTCCTCAACATCAAGATCACAGACTTCTCCTCAGGTCCCATCCTCGACATACTCTTAGATATTTCTTTCTCTATTACGACCTCAATGAGGTTTATCAGATGCTCCCTCAAAATCAATATCATGACATTTTGCTCATTCTCAGCTGGAGAGATCCTCACATTCTCCACTCTTTTGTTTATTCCCTTACATTCCTTTCACACACATCTCTCCTATCATGTTCCTTCTTTCATAAGGAAACCTGGGTCAGTATGGGTCTGCGGGACCCTATGGTACTTCGAGATGACCTTCTGTAGCTATACCATGCTTCCATTCATGCGGGTGGTTGATGGTTCAACCGCCGGTCCTTTCTTCATTAAATGATTCCTCCTTGGGAACCAGAGGAGGTTTTTTATCCTCAGTAATGGAAATTCACGGTCATTCGATATAATGAACCCCCTCTTATAGTTTTCATATTATTTCCTCTAGTGATATCATGGCCAATAATTTCAAGGCTTCACCCCCCATAGTTAGTTATTTGAAATTCAAACAATAATACATTTACATCATTGCCATGCCACATCATGGTAATCCTAATTAACGATTAATTACAAGTTGGGGGAAACATGGGTGTTACAATCCCCTCCCCCCTTTAAAAGGAACATCGTCCTCAATGTTCTTTCTTAGTAACACCTGTCATGCCTTTCTCATTCAGCCGCTTCAGAAGTCTTCACCTTATTTCTTGGTTAGGTCCTTTTTCAGAATCTTAACCTTCATCACTTGCCTTCAATAATTATTGGACAACAAGCACATTAATCATAGTCTCATGCGAAAACATATTACTGTTGCATAAAATTCTAGGAAAATTTCACAGTTTAGCACAATACTCATCTACACAGTTTGTGAATTTGTATCCACATGGTTTTCATGTTATCCAGGCTCACTTTTTTTTCTTGACATACCCATTGTGTTCATGATCCCAATCAATAATTTACAAGAACTATCAGAGTCTCCTCTTCCTTACAGTCACTCGCCCTCCAGGCCCAGGCTTAGGAATCCCCTTCTCCACTATACAGTTCCTCGAGAAATCCATCTTGCCTTTCCAAGGATTTATCGAAAAAGAAGAGTTTTAGAGACATCATTGAGCCTTACAGTCAAGGCGTCCCTGAGACGTGCTCTATCGAGGTGTCCCTATGGCTTATGTTACCTCAACACAACATAAATTTATAGGTGATCATGACTTACCACGGGGTTCTCATGTCTCAACAGTGGCCTCTTTCATGATTTTCAATTTGAAATCCTTCATCTGTCCTTTCTGGACAAATATTTTCTTCTCATCTATATCAAAGGTATACAGAAATTCATGAGACATCATCTTAAATTCTAAATTTTAGAATTTTATTTCAAATCTTCCACCCATAGATTTTCCAATTTCCTCATTTATTTTCATATATGTTCTGCACAGAACCAGATTCACCAATTATTGAACTTTCCTTTACATAGCAGTTCGGCTCAGTAGGCAATTTTTGTCTTCCTTATGGGCTTACAACACTACCATATCGAACACCCTGTGCTTCCTACAAATTCAAAATTCCTCAGCTAAACAAATTGTTAGTTCTCATGCACATTATATGTTCATTGCACACTTGCAGTGGTTCACAAATGATTTCAGGACTATGCACACTAACAATCAAATGCATTATCTTAAAAGAAAATACAATTCCTTGTGGTTTGGATCAATAGGTAATTAGTCGTCCTTATGGACATATAACACTGCCATATCCAATAATATTTTCTTCCTGCACTTTCAACTTCAATCAGACAAACAAATTGTTAGTTTCCCATGCACATATATTTTCATTGCACCTTTATAACGTCATCACAAAAAAATGTTAAATTGTGCATGCTAACAATCAAATCACTTTTATCTATTCGAGGATGTAAAGAAAAATGAAATTTCATTCCTTACACATGCATCAGTTCAATATATCAACCTTTCCAGATGCAATTCAACATTAAGTGAATTTAATCAATGTGCCAATGTCCATGGCCAAACTCACAGATAATGTTCCAGGTTAGGCACTCTCACCAAGGTGTGTTGGAATTCAACCAACTTATTACCATATGGATTCTCTATCCATAATTATTATTTTAGTAGAACCATATTTTATTCTTTGAATCGATCATAGCCTTAAATCCTCATTCATGAAACTCAAGGTTTCACATGAATTCCTTTAAAAATTCCTTGATTGGTCAATGCATTCATGACATATCATTTCATGAATCTGTTGAGTAGTGAACACACCCTATCACTTTTTGGGTACCACTCGTTTGCTGCACTGTCTGACTCAACCTCATTTTGGGAAATGTTTTATCTTCATTTGTTTTCATGTCTCTTATAACCTATTCAGTTTTGTTTGAACTTATGAAACCTCATGTCTAAAAAAATTAACACCTGAATTAAGAATCAACAGCTAAACACTGCACCTAACATGCTCAGGTTCGATTTCAGAAAGAATTCAAGTAAGTAAAGGAACCACACAAAAAAAAATTCGTCGAGCGTAAATCCTCATCTACATCGAAAGAAGGCGTTTTTTTTTTAGTAAGTTATTCACATAAAGGTTCGAGAGATAGCCCATCCCCTTCGACATCGATAGAATACGAGGAAGAAAAACATTAACAAAGGACATAAAGAAATCACTAATATCCAATGCCCAATGCACTTTATCGGGATCGGGGAAAATCCAGAAGGATCACAAAAAACATTTCAACCACGATAAATTTATCATCGATCGCTGATCCCTGATGCATTTTTGGTATCAATACTTTTTTAAGGGAGCTGATCCGAGAGCACTTGGGTAGGTTTATAACCAATCATCGATCCTTGACACTTTTTGGTGTCAGCAAGTTAGGATTTGGTTTTAGAATGAATGGCTTAAAGAGAGTCTTGGATCTGATTAACACGAGTGAATCAAGTCACTGGTCTCGAATGCCACCTGCCTTTACCACGTAAAGGGGTCGTAGAGTCTAGTTTTTATTCCGGGTCATATTTTCTAGTTTTCTGGATCCTAGTCATGCCTCCTAGTCAGCTTTTCCACGTCATCTTTGTACGATGATATTGATCGGCATCAAAGATTTTAAAAGAGGATATCAATGAAAATTTTCACAACACAACCTCGACCTTGATCTAGAAACTGAAAGAGCGGAACGATGGGACGTTTGCAGAATTAGATACGATTAGATTTTGGACATTTAAGGAACTAGTTAATGCCCGATCTGACATTAGTTTCTACCCCATGTGTTGATTAGACAAAAAAAAATGAAATCTTTGATAGACCACATTACCACCCATGCCTCCACTGTCAACCCACAATGAATTTAAGTTTAAACATCTTTGAAGCTCTGGAGGTAGATTTGTTGAAATTTCACTCATAACCTGAATTGAATGGCTGATGTGACACGCTAAGTTCATCCTTTTTTTAATCTCTAGAACTGTTTTGAACAAATTCATTCTCCATGTAAGTTAAATTACAGAGTGTATGATGGAGCAGAGTGAGTGAATCGATACTGTACTGACCCTTTTGATTATCAAAACTGGGTTTAGGAAGCTTCATAGGTATGTATCCGAGTATCTCAATTCGTTGGTTATAATTTATATATGCACACCCGATTTTTTTGCACAATCTCTAAACTATGTTATAGCTATAGGTAAGATGTCGCTGATAAATCCAACCACTAGATGCTTGATGAGAGAACCAAAGATGAAAGAACCAAAGATAGGTGAAGGTTCTTCTTCAGGGTTTGCGAGGCAGTTGGAGTACACCCCTAGGGCGAAGCCTATCGTCAAAACAACAACAAATAAAGATTTCATCCAACCTCCGACCTTTGGTGATACAAAGGAAAGCACTGGATCCAAGGTAGCGCTTCCATAGTGGGGGGATATCTTCAACATAATTATCCAAGAATAATACCCAGAGTATATCCCACACATTGACCCGGATGTAAGGGCATTTGATGAACATGTGTTCCCCAACATATGACGGTTGTATTTATACATGGTGGTAAACATAACCCCCATTTTCCCCTGCATCGAGGTTATAAAACGGCTCATCCACAATACAAATGGGCATAAGTTCTTGATCAATGATGAGAATGGAGGATGCGTTAAAGTTTTCCTCCCGACATAAGTCCATAAATACTACAAGCTCAGGGACCCAGAGGAACGACTCAAAATAGAATTCGTGGTGAAGTTATATGAATTCCATGACACCAGTCGGTTGATGGCTTCATGGTGGAAGGAAGACAATAATTTCACTAATTAGAGAAATGGATGGTATAGAATAATCAACCTAAGGGAGAGATACATCTATTTGATGGGTCTCATCTCTCGACTATATGGAAAAAAGGATTGCTCCAAGTTTTCAAAAGCATGGATGCCTTTGACGTAAACAGTGGTGATCGTCGGGAGTATCTTCAACTGGAGAGAGATAATCTCAAAAAAATTGAGCATATGTATACATCAGGCTCATTCGTCGAAGGAAGGAGAGGCACAAACTTTCTACATGGCCTCGTACCTGCTCGATGTCATGTGAGCAAGGAATGTCTTCATCTACATGAATATAAGATGGCATGTTGCAGAGCTCCTGATCCACGTTTACTTAAATATATTATGGGAGAACATGTACACAAATTCTTATGCACTCATCTACGATGAATTCATCGCTTGCATTTACTTTATTATTTAAAAAAAGGAACTCCCAAGACTATCAGCGACGACCAAGAAAATGATAGAAAAGGTAGACCATTGGTATTTGGACGAACGCTCAACCTACATCAGAGTGTTTGGGGCCATCATATGACCACATATCCTACCCTCTCATGTCCTAGAACGGATCGTTGTGGGAGAAATCTGTTATCATACCATCCTGCAGGGGTATAACACCGCATTGGTGAAAGACAAGAAATGAGCTTTCATACCCTACGATTTTCAGATAGGGTTTTATCTGGTTAAAGATACTACTCAAGCCAAACTGGAAGGGTTGAGCCAACTTGAATTCAGGTTCCCAACATGCCCATTTTGTAAGCACGATTCTAAGGGTCTGGTCCTCCAACATGCATCACAAGTATCATCCTACTGGTCTTATGCTCATGATAAGTTTGAAGATAAAATTTTCAGAGAGAACTCCCAAGACGGGGAAGAGGTGGTGCAAAGGATGGAAAACCCAAATATGACCAGGTTCAAGACCATGAGCATGGACAAGTAGGTGAAAATGATAGATAAATTGGCTCAAGAGGCCCTTAGGGCGAGGGAATAAATCAGAGAAGAAGAGACAATAGAGGCTAGAGAATGGGATTACTCTTAATAAAAGGGGTGCAGAGGACATAGATCATTTTCAAAATGACCATGAACTGATAGAAATGATGAGGATCCCGACCAATGTCCTAGTCAAAAGCTGAGGAGAACCAAGTGGCCCAGAGTCGATACAGATTGAAGAAACCATTGGGTTAGAAAACCTTGAAGCCCCTTCACCACAGGTTGAATCACCAGGGGAAGCTTCGGCTTGTCCCGATATAGCGAGGACATCAGGAAGGACAAGTATTCCAAATCCCTCATTCAATTTAATTACCATATACGATGAGGAGGATATTTCAGAGGTGTCCCTGGTCACTTCAGTGAAAATCATAGAGGAGAAAGAACCTGAGAAAACATCCACCCTGGGTCCCGATGATCCAAGTCAGAGTCGTTCGTAGAACGATCATGAGGTATAAAGTGTCTTGGACTCTTAGCTAGTCAACATATCGGGAACCCCAATGGATAGCTTGGGGGATGAGTTAGGATTGAGCGAACAAGGGGAAGAAATTTCACAACAGGAAATCGACATCTCGACAACTGATTACCAAGTAAGTACCAAAACTACCCTTGATTCCTCAATTTTGGATAGTACTTTACCACCCGATGAACAAAAAATAGAACCCGAGCCATCGGGACATACAAAAGTGGTTTAGGAACCCAGTCTTGAACATATATAGACCATCCAGAGACTAGGAAACACTCTTGCTTGGGGAGAGAAACAAATCCACGAACCTATGGATGAGGTTGTCGATATACAATAAATATCCTACGACCAAAAGAGGAAATCCATAGTGAAGAGAACAACCAAGAAAAGGAGGCTTACTTTTGACATTTCCATCCTCATCACCACTGAGGAGAAATTGATCATCACAGAGCATGCTAAGATGTCTGAGCTTATCGACCCAGGGATGGAAATCACATATGCTACCCAGGATAGAGCAAGTGAAGATGAAGAAGAGTTGGCCACTGCACTAAAGGAGTTGGAGCATATGAACCATTTGGAGAAATACTACCAGGACTCCACACAGGCTACAGTAATTTTGAGAAACAAATTCCAAGATGCCTACAACAAATTCACAAGTGAGCGACACCTTTTCAATGCAGGGATAGCTGAATTCCAATAAGACACCATTATGGTGCTAGCGACATGCAAAGACATGGAAATATGGTATGAGAAGGCCCACTAAGCGGTGGAAAGAATTGATTACATCAGCCCGGTTCAAAAGGGCTGAGACGCCGAAGAGCACGACATTCGGGTGCTAAGGGACAACAACATCAATCGTATAGGGAAGTCGACCCAATATTGAGTGAATATGTCCCAAGAACCTCAATGAGAGATTCAAGAGAAATGGGTTGATTGTGAAAGAAGCTGGACCAATATCAATCGAGCGATGAGAGACATCGGTCTCCCAAAATTTGACTCATTCAAGGACTTTTTCGACTTGCATGACATAGTCAAACAACATGCAAAACAAGACTCATCATGGACTGTAGAGATAGAAAATGTGGAAAACATGGCGCCAGGTCAAGTACAACAGTTCAGGGAGCACCCGATCAAGGCTCAGACAGTATTACAGCAGTTAAGTGTTAAAGTAGTCAAGTATTGGGCACAAACATTGGATATAAAGGATATCCTTTCAACCCTAATGGACCAACATAGATTCATGTATGCCAACACATGTGAGGAACTATTCATCAAATGGTCAGAGTATCAGAAGATTCATCCACTTAAGTGAAACCATTTGATGACTCTTAGAAGAGAGAGATATCGAAGTTCCATGTGGCAGTTTTCAAGTACAACAATTCATGGAGCACCTGATCAAGGCTTAGACAATATTACAATAGTTAATTGTTAAAGTAGTCAAGTATTGTGCATGGGCAGTGGAGATAAAGGAGATCCTTTCGGCTTCAATGGACCAACATAGATTCTCGTATCCCAACACATGAGAGAAACTCTTTTTCAAATGGTCATAGTATGAGAAGAGTCATCCACTTAAGTGAAACCATTTGATGACTCCTAGAAGATAGAGAGATGGAAGCACCATGTGGTAGTGTTTTGTTTTAGTTAGCTTGCACTTTGATAGTTATTTTTAGATAATAAGTTGTTATAAATAACAGGATAGACCTTTTAGAAAAGGTCGATGGTTTTGGAAAAGACCCTCATTTTTGGAATTGTAGAGAACTATTTCATAACTACCTTAATTGAGAAGTCTTGTTTAGGACTGGAGACAATTTTTTGTTTTACATCAAAGGCATGTTTGATTGGATCATAAGGAGGAATTACTTCTGACTTTATCTCATGAATAGATGTTGTAATGAGTAAGAGTTTCAGAATCTATTGATAAGTTAGCTTATTCAATATTTGTATAGTTCTTATCTCTAATGATGGAAAGAAAATCATTGTGTTAATGTGTGATTAATTATTAGAGCTAAGGAAACTAATTTTGTTGCCATCATTTTATTGCATGTATTTTTTCTTTCGATAATTGTATCTCAGTCAATAATTGAAATACTAGCAAGTTGGTGCATTAGAACTAGGATTGTCATAGTTATGAAAATATTTGTCTGCATGATGGAGCACGAGGGTTATCCCAAGATCAACCTTCTTCAGTAGTTAACATTTTGATCTGGATTATTTTCGGCACAAACTGAGATCGGAGATATAATAAAGAAATGCACAGAGATATCGCAGATATTTAATAATATAATAGAAATGTATCAGAGATGCAAACATAAACACAAATATATAGTAATACATGATTTCTATTAATGAAAGAAATGTACAGAGACTGTAAAAATATAGAGTGGAAGACTTGCTAGAATGGTGGCAGCTTATCTCTGAGAAGAGATGTGACGGCTACTCGCATTCGCAAGAAGATGATTACAATGAGGCTCTGAAGGCCTTTTTACAATAAGAAGGAATGCCCAAATCCCTAGACATCCAAAAACCTAACCCTGGGAGATGAAGCGCCAAAAGTCATGTGGGTCCCGTTTGGGTAAGTGAGTACATCAACTTCCCGGGGTCGTAACTTTTGCATACGATCTCCGTTTTAGGCGTGTGATAGCTCGTTGGAAAGGTATCATCAAGGAGATTCATTTTGGGGCTCAATAATGCCTTTGGATATCATTGAGAACATCAATATTGAAAAACCTTCATTTGGGCCCTCAAAATGGCCCCGGAAGTTAAAACCTGCTAAAAATAGTAAATTGCCAAAATTGCCAGAAAGTCGTTTTGAGCCATTTAGAAAAGGTGAGTGGCCACTGATATCCACCTAGATCAATCCTACATCCTTAGCAATAAATGGTCTCCATTGCGTTGAGTTCCCGGGGGAGAGGGAAAAGCATTTGTTGAATCTTCATCTTGGTGAGTTGCTTGTCTTGTTGGAGACATCGCGCTGCTCAGTTTGTGGAAATCTGTCATGAACCTATTGCAATTGAGGCTGCTCAACAAGTCGAGATACATGGGAGGACGATGTGCAGAAGGAATCTTTGCACTTTGCTGCAGCCTTGTCGACCTACTTCTGTTGGATAGAAGGTGCTTGGGGCAAGGCTGTAGTGGTTGCAGTGTCCTTTTGTTCTCCTTTTGAACATATTGTGAAGAAGCTAAATTTTGCAGTACGAGATACTACCTTGCAGCACTTTTTAGGTGGAATAGTAGTCGAAACTACCTCTGGTATTCTGTAGAGATGACTCCCCAAAGTAACAATGACACTACGGGGTCGAGACTCATAAACAACATGGCGTCTCCACATATATGGTTGGCCCAAGAGAACATCACAGACATCCAGTGTGGCAACATCACATAATACC
>SNQJ01S0058402.1:0-17712 GCA_010110895.2 Picea sitchensis | reverse complement strand
TGTCGGAAAAAATGTGAACAGAGAAATAACCTTCCAGCAGAGTTAACCATTTTTCTAGGGCTTCTGCATCTATCTGTCCTTCAAATACAAGAATATCAAAATTAACTTGTACCTTGAAAGGAGAGGTGCCTCCAAAGATGACGTTTGATGAAGATTCACCTGATTCTATCGGCAGCCATTGAAGGATGTGGGTAAAATTCTCCATCATTTCGTCCCTCTGTCGCGTGAGAGCTTGCTCAAGCAACAGATTGATAGGATCATTTGCTTCGTCATTTTTATTTTCTTCCGCCATTGAGGGTTTATTGGGTGTGCGAGAGTGATTGTCTTCAAGAGAGACAAGCTTGAGACCCAACTTTCTATACTCGGACCTCATCAGGGACATGCACTGAAAAAAATGATCAAGAGTAGCTTGCTCTGATACCACTAATCCAGATTATTTTTGGCATGAAATGAGATCGAAGATATAATAAAGAAATGCACAGAGATATCACAGATATTCAATAATATAACAGAAATGTATTGGATATGCAACCATAAACATAGATATACAGTAATAAACGATTTCTATTAATGAAAGAAATGTACAGAGACTGTAAAAATACAGAGTGGAAGACTCTCTCGAATGATGGCAGCTTATCTCTAAGAAGAGATGTGACGGCTACTTGCATTCGCAAGAAGATGATTACAATGAGGCTCTGAAGGCCTTTTTACAATAAGCAGGAATGCCCAAAACCCTAGACATCCTAAAACTTAACCCTGGGAGATGAAGCGCCAAAAGTCATGTGGGCCCCGTTTGGGTAAGTGAGTACATCAACTTCCCGAGGTCGTAACTTTTTCATACGATCTCCATTTTAGGCGTGTGATAGCTCGTTGGAAAGGTATCGTAGAGGAGACTAATTTTGGGGCCTCAATCATGTCTTCAAATATCATTGAGAACATCGATCTCGAAAAACCTTCATTTGGGCCCTCAAAATGGCCCCGGAAGTTAAAACCTGCTAAAAATAGTAAATTGCCAAAATTGCCAGAAAGTCGTTTTGAGTCATTTGGAAAAGGTGGGTGGCCACCAATATCCACTTGGATCACATTTCCCCTTTTTACCCAGTTGTTTTATAATAGCACACATCTTTTAGTAGACCCACCTAATAAAACAAAACACAAAAGAGAATGTTTAAACTGAAGGAGGAATTTTCATAAGAAGATATCCTATCAATCACTACATGAAGCCCATCGATTATTTGGCCTGATCGACAGATCTGGAGAACCATTCCACTATAAAATGTTGCACAGTCTAATTGGGCCTTGGTGGAGGGTTTGGTTCCTGTTGTTGATTTAAAAGGATTTAGGACCCCTCAATAGAATTGGCACTAGAAGGAGGGCCGATGAATGAATGGATGGAAATATTTCTAATATAATATGTCACATAGCCTTTAGATTCAAAACATCCTACACACATGGCTATTCATTCCCAAGACAAACCACACACACTGAGTACTCATGAAACGAATAACTCACCCCAGCAAGAGGAAGAACATTTATTCCCTAAAATACCTTATGCTCTTCCCCATGAGGAGTTGAACCAGTTGAAAAGAATCACAAGATCTTATGCCTGAAAAATTGGATAACTACCCTTAGCTTTGTTACTTCCTCGTAGAAAAAAAGTAAGAAAACCAGTGGTTGACACCCCCAACTCGGTTTTTTTTCACACAGTAGAAGACCTGATAGATTTCTCCCTCACCAAGATTGAACATCCCCTCAATCTAATCCATGAAACACCAGCTGGTAACTGCTCTGAGACCAACAATTTTGAATCTGATGAAGAAGGATTTAACTCATAATGCTCAGTTTTAGAGTTAGATGACATGGAAGATAACAATGATCATAATGAAGAAAGGGGAAACTCACCTCATAATAATCAACCTTGGTTGGCCAAAGATACTCTGGAAATCCCCGAAGGAGTACATAACCTTCCCCGACATCCAGAAAAGTTACTCCCTAAATTTGACCCTGAAACCTCAGGATTGTTTGAAGACCATATCAAACAATTAATACTAGCTATTAGACTGATGAATTTCCAACATGAAGACGTAGTATGCAGGATTTTCCCCTATACTTTTGAGAATTCGGCCTCAACTTGGTGTTGTAACTTGCCTTTAAGGTCCATAACTAGTTGGATGGAGTTTTAAAAGGATTTATTAGATAAATTTGAAGAAGAAACCACTACAGGAGCTTTTATAGTTGAGTTGTTCGATGCCACCATGAGTTCAAAGGATAAGGTTAAATAATTCAATCAATGATTCACCAATATCCTAAACAAATTTTGACCCAAAGCTAAACCCACTCAGGAGTTGAAAATTGAAGTATGCACTAATGCTCTCCCTACTTCCATTTCCATGTTTGTAAAAAGGGCTTCCAAAACAACCCTAGTTGAGAATTTTGTGGAAGCCAAAAAAATATAATTCCAAATGAAGGGATATAAAGAAGGCCAAGTCTCATTGGTCAAGAAGGAAGCCCAGCCTCTGCTCATGAGAGGACTCTTGTTGACTAGACCCCCTGGGAAACAAACAGAATAAGGTCCTGAAAAGGGAAGTGGATACATATAAGACCTACAATGAATGATAAAGAAGTTGTCAAATGAAATCATAGACATGAAAATAAGTGTAGGGGAAGGAAACCAAGGTCAAAGTCCTTATAAACCCTTCTTCAAAATAAATCCACCTTTCAAAGCAATTGAACCTCCCCTAGCCAACTTAAACATCGATTTGGGAAATTTAGCATCCAACTCTTTCTATACATATCACCAAGAAAAATCTTTTGAAAGAGATTGTCCACAATGGGTGCATGCCATGAATTTGATGGCCAATCGGTTCCTAAACGAAGTTTCCCTTACCGGAAAATCATGTGGCTCAGCTATGAATATTGTTGATCAGAAATAAGTTTATCCACAGTAAGAAACAACCATGATGCTATGGGACCCTGACCTACCGATGCCTCATGATGATCTATTTGAGGTTCAAGAACCACCCGCAGAGGTATTGACTGTGAAAACGTGAAGTAGGGGTCAACTGATCGTAAATGAACTTACCATTTCCCATACTTCAATAGGAAAAAAAATGTATGATCACCCGAAATAATTTGTTGTATCCCAAAGAAATCCTATAAACATCCATACATGAGAATCGCCCAATCTAGACTACAACATAGTAGAATATTTAAAAAAACTGAAGGCAAATATATTGGTCATGGACATGTGTATAATCCCCCAACAGATAGACTTTCTCTTATAGGATTTGAGGTCAATAGAAACTCTTATAACAAGCACTGACCAAGGAGAAAATCCAATTCTCTCAGATATGAGAAATAAGCCAACTATAAACACTTGCTCTGAAGATAAAAAGGGAAAGCCTTTTGTCCCACCATTCCTCTTGACATTTGAAGTCTGCAACTGCAACCTCCATAATTGTTTGGTTGACTCAGGGGCATCCTCTAATGTTATGCCATTATCTATCTGTAATAAATTAAATGCAATCCATCTCAAAAGTGATAAACATGTGATACAACTAGACAAAACCCAGATGACAATTATGGGAGAACTCAAGGATGTCATGATAAGAATGGAAACACACCCAAAATTTGTTCAAGTGATTGACATCATTCTAGTAGATATCCTAGAATCTTATGGATTGCTACTTAGTCGAGATTGGTTTGAGAAGTTGAACAAATACTTTAGTATAGACTCGACTCACCTTTGGTTTCCATTAAAGGGACACACAAATATGATTAGGATCGATAGGGAGAGATATCTAAAACATATTGTGAATGACCTAGAATACCTCAACGAACCCTCTTTGGTATATTTCCCATTACTAGGAAATTTTTCTTGTGACTCTAATTTCGGGAATTTCTCCCCTCTCTCATCTGATGTCCCTCTTACTCAAAAATCAGAAATGAATTTTCAAGAAAATTTGTTGACGACAGCAGAAGAAATCCTCTTTTGTCAAGAACCTTTGTTAAAAACCATGGAGCAGATATGAGGAAAGGAAGAAAGTGGTAGGAAAAATGAAACTGATGGTTTTCTCTCACAAGTTTGGATCTTGTACTTTGATGGGTGTAATTCGCAAGAAGGATCAGGAGCAGGGTGTATCCTCATTGACCCCAAAGGTAAATGAAATTTCCTGTCCTGCAGACTAAAATTTGAATGCACAAACAACACCATCGAGTATGAATCTCGAGTACAAAGGCTAAAGAAAGCCATAGAATTGAACGTTAAAGTACTAAAGGTTTTCAGAGACTCTGAGATCATCGTTAGACAAGTAAGGAACACTATACACTATAACTCTCCCCACCTGAGGAATTATCAACATGAAGTGCACAGACTAATAGAGAATTTTGAAGCCTTCAACATTATAGCGATCTCTAGAACAAAGAAAACTCTTGTTGATTCCCTGGCCACCACTACCTCAAGGATATCCCCTTTAGAAGACTATGAAGCCTCCCAATTCACTATGGAGCTACTCTACAAAATTTCAGTGCCAAAAAATATTTATAATTGGAAGGTATTTGAAGGAGATGAACAGATCATAAACTTCTTAACAAATCAAGAAAAATTTAAGGAGTTGTCTGTTGATGATGAAATATTTTAGGAGAAACTAGTAGAAACCAATTCCCATGTACAAAGAGATGAAACAGTTGAATCGACTGACAAACCGAGGTTTCACACGATACCGAAAGGGTTAGACAATTTAGAGAACATTTTTGACTTAAGGGAAATATTTAAGGGATCAACAAACACAAAGATAGGGAGTTCTTGTCCCATGAACGAGCCAATAAATCTAGGAACCCTAGAAAACCCTAAGAATATAAATCTTGGCAAGACAGTATCTAAAGAAGAAAGGAAAGCCTATCTCAAACTTTTCAGAGAATACCAAGATGCTTTTTCATGTTCCTACCGAGATATGAAAACTTATGATACTCACATTATCCAACACACCGTCCCGTTAAAACTCTTAGTAAAATCCTTCCAACAGAAGCTCCAGAAATAGCACCCATCCCTGGATCATCTCATGTATCAGGAGTTGAACAAATTACTAGATGCTAAAATTATCTTTCAAGTTAGACACTTTGCATGTGTAGCAAATATGGTTCCTGTTAGAAAAAATTATGGGGAGATCTGCTTATGTGTGGATTTTGAAAACCTCAACCGAGCATCCGAGAAGGGAAATTACCCAGTCCCACCAATGGAGAATCTCTTGAAGACCGTTGACGCAGCTGCACCCGCAAGCATGCCCGCTCCCTCAGGATCTTCTTCCACTCACGACCCGAAGAACTCTAATGTCCCTCTAATTCCCAATCGGGAATTTTCCTTACCCACAACAACTCTTCAAAAGATCTCCCTTAATGATCGAGAAATCAGACTTCACGATTTCACGAATCCTATGGTCGCGTGTTTTGTGCCTCACGATTCCCCAAACGCCGAAGCGATTCAATGTTGACTTTCTCCCTTGCTATCGAAGTTCTCCCTATCAGGAAATCACTACTCGCTATGTCAACAAATGGAATTTCTGAACTCCAAACCCCGATGTGTTGATACTCCGATGCACGTGTGGGTTGAATATTCAATGGTCTCGTCACCTCGTCGGGACTTCGGAATTCGCAGGATTGCAAATCCTAATGTCAATGGATTCGGGTCTTGCCTTTTCCTGATCCCTGATACTATCCCACCTGTCCTCCACCAGCTCCTATTGTGTCCCACACACTCTCCCGTCGGGATATCACGTTTCGCGATTCCAAGTTACAAGAATTTCTTACCTCCGAAATCTCCAATGCTTCAAACCCTGACTTCCTGGAATCTCTGGACACACGTCTCCACTGATGGACAGTTCTGGGCTCATCGGAATATCGTGGATCACGATATCACAATTCTTGTTGCACAAATTTGGAGCTTCGACTCACGAATCTCCGATACACGATATCACGTGTAAGTCAGACGATCCTTATGACTTGGGATCGATGGCTCTGCCCTTCCTGAGCTTTAAACCTTCAGACGTTCTAACCATAACCTCCTTGCACCTCTGCAAGATCCAACGACCCTCAGAAATTCACAAAATCTACTCGGAGGATTTCGACCGTCCGTTCTTCCTTTGATGATTCTACGAAACGATTGTGTTCCTCTCCACGAAACTCGTCCGCCTGCTCGCAAGCTTGCGATGCTTCTTGGAGCTTTCAAGGCACCAACTCCCTGTGCTTTCCTTGGTAATTACTCAAGATTCTAGACCTCCTGATCTTTTTTTCACGACCCTCAATTCTTCTTGGAAACCCCTTGCACGCACTCCTTGCGGCAACACTTCAACCTCACTGAGTGTTGAAGTTCCTCGACTCTGCGCACGCCTGCAACAATAGTCTTGCAAATGCTTCTCTCAGGTTCGCAACCTTGAGACCTTTTTTCCTGGCCTGCGGAATCCTTGCACGACACTGTGCCTAACTGCACCTATGAGGAAATGAGAACAAAACCTATCTCTAATTGAACCCTTCTGTCAACGCACTCCTTACGGACAATTTGACTGCACTCCTTGCAGGACTCCTCTAGCTCAAATAGAGAAACAATTGAAACTCATTCTTTCACCCTATCAGATTCCAATTCCACCATGAAATCACATACACAGCATATAAAAGAAAATGTATGACATAAAGCAAACACTCATGAGCATATCAACATCAAATACACATAGAACAACACAAACCATGAATTTGAATCAAAGTTCTTCTATTAATTCAAATGGCTATACATGGGTGTTCTTCATACAATTCTCTGCATGCTCTTCTTCTTCTTCTCATTCAATAATGTTACAATGCACAATGAGGGTGTCTATATCCATTTTTCTCTCTTCCTTCTAAAACTGTCTAATCTATGGATTAAAATCCTAGCTACCGGCATTAACTATCTTAAATGTCGTATATCTACTAAAGGACGAGAGATATCCGCTCAAGGTCCATTTACAATATACAAAGGCACCTCTTCTTAAATGACTTCATTTAAGATCGCACAACAAATTCCAAGGCAATTTCAAAATCTGTGCTGGCTTATCCAACTGTCCTCCGCTTCTACGTTGGCTCGCTTGATGAGTCGGCGATGCCCCTGCATCATACTCCCTCGCTTGAAAATTTTCATGGGCTCCTGTCCATGATCTACTGCACGGTCTTTCCATGCTTCTGTATCTCTGCTTCATTCTCCCAGCTGGCATCTTCAATTGGATGACCCTTCCACTTGACCAAATATTCAAAGTATTCTTTCCTCCTGGTCTTCTTACCCACTCGTTTATCCAGTATCTGTTCCATCTGTGGCTTCTTTGCAACTGGCATCTTCTTCTGCCACTGAACCGTTGGTTGTTCATAACTTGCAGTCTCTGTTTCCCCAGCTCTATATGGGTATAAATCCAAGACATTGAATATCGGAGAAATTCTGATGCCATCCGACATCTCGATCTCATAAGCATTTTCTCCGAATTTTCTCAAGACCTTGCATGGCCCAATTTTCTTCATCTTCATCTTATTGTATGTTCCCCTCGGGAACCTTTCTTTTCTCAAATGTGCCAGAACCAGATCACCAACTTCAAATTGAAGTTGTCTCCGATGTTGATCTGCTCTGCGCTTGTATTCCTGATTTGCTTTCAGCAACTGCTCCTTCACCCTGTTGTGAAGTTCCTTCATCGCCTCAACAAATTCCTCTACGCTTGCGCTGCTAGTAGCAGTCTGTTATGAATCTTGCAATTCAGAAAATCCTCTCAGCTGTGTGCCATATACAACCTGAAACAGACTCTTCCCTGTGCTCCGATTCACTGAGTCATTGTATGCAAACTCTGCCTGTGGTAATATATTGTCCCACTGGATATGGTGCTCTGTCACCAAGCTTCTCAGCAAAGATCCCAGACTCCTGTTCACCACTTCTGTTTGTCCATCCGTCTGAGGATGATAGGTAGAACTAAACATCAAGTTAGTTCCCAGCTTCCTCCATAGTGTCCTCCAAAAATGTCCTATGAATTTGGTGTCTTTATCCGAAACTATGATTTTCGGCAACCCATGAAGTCGAATGACCTCTTTGAAGAACAAATTTGCGATGTGAGTCGCATCGCTGGTTTTCTGGCATGGAATAAAGTGTGCCATCTTGGAAAACCTATCCACTACCACAAATATTGAATCAAATCCTCTTTGCGTCCTTGGCAATCCCAATACAAAATCCATGCTAATCGCCTCCCACAGCCTCTCTAGTATGGGCAATGGCTGATAAAACCCTGCATTCTATTTCCTCCCCTTCAAATGCTGGAAAATTCAACATCTGTCAACAAACCTCTTGACATCTGCTCGCATCCATGGCCAAAAGTATGACTCACTCAACTTTGCAAATGTCTTGTCGTGACCAAAATGCCCTGCCAATCCACCACTGTGTTTCCCCTTCAACAAGTTCTCCCTCATGGAGTAATTCAGAATACACAGTTGATTGCCTCTGAACAACAATCCTTCCTGGATCATATAGTCTATCCAAGGACTTCAGTCCCTGAGAACTGGATTCTCAGCTGCTTCATACGTTTTTGCAAAATATGCATCTCCTGCGTACATGTCCCTGAGATTATCAAAACCTAAGGTCTTGACTCGAAACTCCTCCAACAACAAACACTTCCTGCTCAAAGCATCAACCACTTTGTTAGCAGTACCCGAAATGTGTTAATCACAAATGTGAAATTCTGCATATACTCTACCCATTTTGCATGCTTCTGATTCAACTTTGCCTGTTGAGTCACAAACTGTAATGCATGATTGTCACTGTACGATATGAATTCTTTCGGGATCAAGTAATGCCTCCACTTCTTTAGTGCCTGTATGATAGAATAAAATTATTTATCATACGTGGAGTATTTAAATTTTGCCTCATTCAGCTTCTCACTGAAATATGCAATTGGTTTGTCTTCCTGACTCAAGACCGCTCCTATGGCAAACCCACTTGCATCACATTTTACTTGGAATGTCTTTTGGAAATCCGGCAACACTAAGACTGGTTGTTCCGTGATCTTCTGCTTCAACAAATTGAAGCTCTTCTCAGCCTCAACTGTCCAGTGAAAAGACTTATGATGCTTCTTTACTCTATCCATCATCGCTGCACTAATCCCACTGAAATTCCTGATGAACTTCCGGTAGAAACTAGCCAAACCATGAAAACTTCTAACCTCAAATACATTCTTCGGTGATGGCCAATTCTTAATTACCTCCACTTTATCCGGATCCATCCTCAACTCATTAGCCGAAATAACAAAACCCAAGTAAATGAGCTCTGTCTTCATAAATGAGGACTTCTTCACATTAATCAACAACTTCTCCTACTGTAGCTTCCTCATCACAATGGCCAAATGCTTCAGGTGTTCAACTTTTGATTTACTGTAAATCAGTATGTCATCCAAATAAACAATGACAAATTTCTCGATGAATTCTTTTAGGACTTCATTCATCAACCTCATAAATGTACTCGGCGCATTCGTCAAACCAAATGGCATAACAAGCCATTCATACAATCCTTCATTCGTCTTGAACGCTATCTTCCATTCATCACCCTCTCTCATGCGAATCTGGTGATATCCGCTCTTCAAATCAATCTTTGAAAAGTAATTCGCCCCACTCAGGCAATCCATTAGATCATCCATTCTCGGCAATGGGAACCTGTACCTGATGGTTATCTTGTTGATCGCCCTCGAGTCAGTGCAAATTCTCCAACCTCCATCCTTCTTTGGACTGAGTACCATTGGAACAACACATGGGCTCAAACTTTCCCTGACCAATCCTTTGTCCAATAGCTCCTGGAACTGCTTCTTGACCTCTTCATTTTCTTGCGGCATCAACCTGTACGCGGATTTATTCGGCAAACTAGCTCCTGGTATGAGGTCTATATGATGACTCACACTCCTCATCGGTGGCAACGAACAAGGAAATTCATCCACTATGATGTCAGTGACCTCTTCCAGCAGTTCCTGAATCTCATCTGGTAGATCGTCCACTCTTGTGCTAGTTAGAAAAATCCTCGGCTTCCTGACCACAAAGAATTGTGGATCTTCTTTCCTCTTAACCTCTGTAAGAAGTTCCTTCCCACTCATGAGAAGTACTGTGTTGCTTACTTCTGGCTTCACCTCTTTATCTTTTATCGGAAGCAACATATGGGTTCTCCCATTCTTCTCTAGGGTATATGTGTTCATTCTCCCATCATGAATCACATTCCTATCATATTTCCATGGTCTACCCAACAATAAATGACATACATCCATGGGAGTAACAACACAGAGTATTTTATCATTATATCCTCCTATATTGAATTCAACCAAGCATTGTTTAGTAACAGTTACCTGGTGTCCTTTATGTAGCCATGAAACTCTGTATGGGCTTGGATGATCAGTCATCTCCAGCTCCAGCTTCTCTACCATCTCTGTAGATATGAGATTATTCGTGCTACCACTGTCTACGATGACCTTGCATACCCTATCCTTGGTCTTGCAAGCAGTCCTGAAAAGTCTGGTCCTTTGGAATGAACTTTCCACCTCCTTCTTTGGTGTCAAAAGGACTTTTCGCATCATAAGCGATCTTCCGCCTTCAACATCCTCTGCTTCAACATCCCGCCTCTGCGCTTCGGTAATGTGAGCTTCTCCAATGTCCTTCCTTTTCTCTGGACACTCGTAAGATTTGTGCCCATTCTTCCCACATGTGAAACATGTGATTACTCCACCTCTTCCTCTTCCTCTACCTCTGGTACGAGGAAAAGTGTTTACGTCAGCATAATCTCCCCTCTTCTCTGTATGTTACCCTCTCTGTTCAATGTATGGCCCTCTCTGTGAGGTCCCACCTCTCTCAACTTTACCCTGAGGTTTCTTCCATTCCTCCTTGGGCTTCTGGTATTTGTCCTGGGAAACCGATTTGCCTCTGGGCTAGCTCCTGCCTCGGCCCCTCTGACTCTGCTTTCGGCTCAGCTTTTCCTCATCTTTCAGAGCCATCTGATAAGCATCCTCCACAGTTCAGATGGTTACCATGCTTAATTCATCTTGAATGTCGTATCTCAGACCATTCAAATATCTAGCAACCTTCTCATCATCACTCTCCCGATGACCTACCCTGATGTTCAGTTGATAGAATTCCTCCATGTATTCTTTCACTGTCATCATCTTCTGTCTTAGGTTCTTCATCCTCCTGAACATATTAATTTGATAGTCTCTTGGGATGAACTTTTCCTTCATCTTTGCAATCATTCAATCCAAACTCTTGATCTTATGCTTGCCTTTGCAGCGTCTGTCTTCTTGTAGCTCATCCCACCACAATGTTGCATGTCCTTTCAAGTGCGTAACGACATTCTTGACTTTTTTGTCTTCTTCGACATCTTCATAGTCGAAATAAGTATCCAGAGCTCTAATCTAATCTAGTAGCTCCTCTGCATCCAAATTTCCCTCATAAACTGGGATGTCCATTTTTGCCTTTGCACCCATCCTGGAAATAACTTTAATTAGACGTTCATTTTCTGCATCTTTGGCTGCAACTTCCTCATCGCGTTCAACTTCAACTTCACTATCGAAATCACCGAGATCCCCTGCACTAGCTGTGCGTCTTTGTGCTGTCTCCATGTCCTCAAGCCTTGCTCGGAGATCTCTCATCTGTCTCTCTATTTATGGATTTTCTACCTGCCTTCCTCTCCTTCTTACCTCCCTATCTTCTGGATCAGGTGATTTCCTTTCTCTCCTGGGCGACATGGTGAATTTTCCCCTTCTTTTCTACAGAAAGAAAAGAGATATTCCTTGGCTTTGATACCACTCTGACGCAACCGCACCCGCAGGAACGCCCGCTCCCTCAGGATCTTCTTCCACTCACGACCCAAAGAACTCTAATGTCCCTCTAATTCCCTATCGGGAATTTTCCTTACCCATAGAAACTCTTCAAAATATCTCCCTTAATGATCGGGAAATCGGACTTCGCAATTTCGCGAATCCTATGGTCGCGTGTTTTGTGCCTCACGATTCCCCGAGTGATGACGCGAGTCAAAGTTGACTTTCTCCCTTGCTATTGGATTTCTCCCTATCAGGAAATCGCTACTCGCTATGTCAACAAATGGAATTTCTGAACTCCGAACCCTGCTGTGCCGATACTCCGATGCACGTGTGGGTTGACTATTCAATGGTCCCGTCACCTCGTTGGGACTTCAAAATTCATGGGATCGTGAATCCTAATGTCAATGGATTCGGGTCTTGCCTTTTCCCGATCCCCGATACTATGCCACCTGTCCTCCACCAGCTCCTGTTGTGGCCCACACACTCTCCCGTCGGGATATCGCGTTTCACGATTCCAAGCTACAAGAATTTCTTACATCCGAAATCTCCGATGCTTCGAACCCCGACTTCCTGGAATCTCCGGACACGTGTCTCCACTGATGGACAGTTATGGGCTCGTCGGAATATCATAGATTGCGATATCGCAATTCTTGTTGCACAAATTTGGAGCTTCAACTCGCGAATCTTCGATACACGATATCACGTGTAAGTCCGATGGTCCTTATGACTCGGGATCGACGACTCTGCCCTTCCTCAGCTTTAAACCTTCAGACGTTCTCACCATAACCTCCTTGCACCTCTACAAGATCCAACGGCCCTCAGAACTTCACGAAATCTCCTCGGAGGGTTTTGACCGTCCGTTCCTCCTTTGATGATTCTGCGAAATGATTGCGTTCCTCTCCATGAAACTCATCCACCTGCTCGCAAGCCTGCAACGCTTCTTGCAAGATTTCAAGGCACCAACTCCCTATGATTTCCCTAGTAATTACTCAAGATTCTAGACCTCCTGAGCTTTTTTTCACGACCCTCAAGTCTTCTTGGAAACCTCTTGCACGCACTCCTTACGGAAACACTTCAACCTCACTGAGTGTTGAAGTTCCTCAACTCTGCGCATGCCTGCAGCAACAGTCTTGCAAATGCTTCTCTCAGGTTTGCAACCCCGAGACCTATTTTCCTGTCCTGCGCACTCCTTGCAGGACACTGTGCCTAACTGTACCTTCGAGGAAATGAGAACAAAAACTATCTCTAATTGAACCCTTCTATCAATGCACTCCTTGCGGACAATTCGACTGCACTCCTTGCAGGAATCCTCTGGCTCAAATAGAGAAACAATTGAAACTCATTCTTTCACCCTCTCAGATTCCAATTCCACCATGAAATCACATACACAACATATAAAAGAAAATGTACGACAGAAAGAAAACACTCATGAGCATATCAACATCAAATACACAGAGAACAACACAAACCATGAATTTGAATCAAAGTTCTTCTATTAATTCAAATGGCTGTACATGGGTTTTCTTCATACAATTCTCTGCATGCTCTTCTGCTTCTTCTCATTCAATAATGTTACAATGCACAATGAGGGTGTCTGTATCCATTTTTCCCTCTTCCTTCTAAAACTGTCTAATCTATGGATTAAAATCCTATCTACTAGCATTAACTATCTTAAATTCCGTCTATCTACTAAAGGATGAGAGCTATCCGCTCAAGGTCCATTTACAATATACAAAGGCGCCTCTTCTTAAATGAATTCATTTAAGATCGCGCAACAACTTCCAAGGCAATTTCAAAATCTATGCTGGCTTATCCTGCTGTCCTCTGCTTCTATGCTGGCTCGCTTGATGAGTCAGTGATGCTGCTGCATCTACTGCGTCTAGTTATGAGATATTTTCTATGCTGGATGGGTTTTCAGGTTACAACAAAGTTTTAGTTTCAGAGGAAGAACGATTGAAAACTACCTTCCGAACCAAGTGGGGAACCTTTTCATATAAACATATTCCCTTTGGGTTAATGAATGTAGGGGAAACCTTCCAAAGGACCATGAACATAGAGTTTCGGGGACTAATCAACAAATGTGTAGTATTTTATTTGGATGACGTGACTTTGTATTCAAATAATAGAGAATATCACATCCAACACCTAACCTAGATTTTTGAAAGGTGTAGGAAATATGGTATATCTTTAAACCCTAAGAAAACTATCTTTGGGCTCGAGGAAGAGAAACTATTAGGTCATATTATATCTCAAGTAGGAATTTGTATAGAACGAGAACGAATTAGGGAAATAATTCAACTTCCATTACCCCACAACAAAAAGTCTATGCAATCCTTCTTTGAGAAAATCAATTTTGTGAGAAAATTCACCCCTGATTTCGCTGAAACTATCAAACCCTTACGAAAAATGATCCACAAAGATGCCGAATTTAAGTGGGATGATGAACGAAAAAGTGCTTTCAACAATATTAAGACTGCAATATCTCAATATCCAGTGTTGGCAAGTCCCGGATTTAGAAAATATTTTTTCCTCTACACTTTTTCCTCTGACCAATCGTTAGCTACAATATTGAATCAGAAGGATGATGAAAACAATGAGGCCTTGGTCTCATTTCTGAGCACTAATCTCCAATGGGCTGAACTAAATTACCCTGCTATAGACAAGAAGGCTTATGCGGTATACAAGGCAGTGAAACACTTCATATATTACATCCTAAATAACCACACAAAATTCATTGTGCCTCATCCTATAGTCCGATCCCTATTAACTTAGCAGGAGATCGAGGAAAGAAGACAAAACTAGATGGCAGTGGTCCAAGAATTTGATCTTGATAAAGAACCTGCCAAACTAGTTAAGGGATAAGGATGATGTAAACTTGAAGTTGAAGCCTAGGACCAAGTAAATAAATACCCTGGGTGGGAAAATGAATTGGAATTATGGTATCGTGAAGCTTCATACGTATCCCCAGGGGAGGATTCTTGGTATGAGAAATTATCTTATCTCCTACACCATGGGAATATCCCAGAAAACCTAAAACCTAAGGAAATGAGAGCTCTTAGACTAAAATAGGCACAATAACATCTCATAACTTCGATGCTCTTCCGCATTAATTATGATGGGGTAATTTTAAAATGTCTCCAACAAGAAGACAGAGACAAGGTTCTGAAGGAGATCCATGATGGTCCTATAGGTGGTCACTTCACAGGTAATACCATCATTCATAAAATAATGAGAGATGAATATTATTGTCCTACTCTGTTCAGGGATTCTCTAACATACGCTAGGAGCTGCAAAACTTGTCAGATAAGCGCGGGAAGGGAAAAGAGAGCAGTTGTCCCACTCCAACCTGTGGCTGTCTCTAGGTGATTCAAGCAATGGGGATTATATATCATAGGAGAAATTTCATTGAGTTATTCAAAAAAACATAGATACATACTGACTGCCACAAACTATTTCACGAAATGGGCAAAGGTCATCCCTCTGACTCATGTAAATGAAAAGGTGGTGATCCAATTCATAGAACAACAACTGATCACAAGGTTTAGCATGCCTTCTGTCCTTGTTTTCAATAGCGCCGCTTAATTTTCTTCCACCCTATTAACTGAGTTTTCTCTAGACAAAGGAATCATAATAAGATACTCTGCAAACTACTATCCACATGGGAACGACGTGGAAAAATCAACCAAGAAGAACCTAGTGAGGATATTAAAGAAAACAATTACAAAAAACCAAAGGAATTGGCACAATTCACTTCATAATGCCTTATGGGTTGATATACTAACACCCAAGGAAGATATAGGGAATTCCCCTTAATTTCTGGTATACATAAAAGAATCCATTCTCTTGAACGAGATATATATTCCATCTCTTCATCTTGCTCAGGATTCTAGAGGACAACCCTCATCGGCTATTCAACAAAAAATTGATACCCTCGGGCCTCCTCATGCTGGAAGAAGAAAGGGAGAAAAAAAAATCAAAGTTCATTTCTTATCATCCTATAGTTAAAAGGTGGTTTGACAAGCATAAGTCCAAAGAGAAGAATTTTGAAGTAGGAGACTTAGTCCTGAAATGGAACAGAGCGAATGAGCCGAAGGGAAAACATTTGAAGTTTCAGAATCTATGGCTTGGACCTTTTCAGGTAGCCGAGAAAATTGGGGTAGGCACATATCGGTTGCAAAATCTGAGGGAGGAACCTGACGCCCTCCCAGTGAATGGCCAAGCCGTAAAAAAATATTTCTGTTAAAATAAAATAAAAATAAAAATGTGTGTGTTTTCATGATATTTTGTTTTTAGTAGGCTGATTGCAGAGTCCTTCATTTTTGTTTTCTTGTTATAGTATTTTTTTATCTTTGAATATTGTGTTCTGCGAGGCATTGGTTGACCTTAGTTCAGGCGATATAAAAAATTATGTTACTGACTCATGATTACATACAACACAAGGAGCACTGGGAGAATTGCAGTTGTTTTGAAGGAGTTTTGTATCTAACTTGTGCAAATAAAGAACCGTGGAAAAGTGATGAAGTGTCTGACTAGTGGTCAATTAAAACCTAAAGGGAAAGATGGTAAGATGGAAAGGACCACATGTATCTCAATACAGAGCTACCAAAAATTCACCTTAACCATATCATTTTTCAAATAACAAACATCCTCCTCTCCCACTCGCTCAGGGCATTCTCCTGAAATAAAATCAATTATATCAAATGAGTGTAAAGTAGGAGAGGGTATGTATATAAATCCGACGAGGCTATGGACACTCATTGGCAGTGGAGAAATGTCGGTGACGTCAGGGTGACTCCACCGGGGCTATGGACACTCGCTGGTAGCGGAGCAACACCGTAGCAAGTGAATGATGATAAATAAAAGGCCTGGTGCTAGTGAATGATTTACTCGACTCTTTTCAAAAGAGGGCATCGGTCATGGTTAAAATAAAAGAAGGTGGAATAAAGGTTGCAACCCCACATTCATGCCCATATTCACCAACCAGGGAATTTTAAGCGCAAGGATGGAAGAGGCTCTAATAAAAAACTATTTAAGTTATTAACCAGCTTCTGCATCGACTAAACCCGGGGAAGGAACATAGATTCTTCTTTTACCCAATAAGTCACCATTTGTCGAGCACTCAACACACCCTAAAATACTTATCAAATTTGGTCATTTTTTGGGTACCACTGGTTTGGTGCACTGTCTGACTCGACTTCATTTTGGGAAATGTTTTATATTTATTTGTTTTCATGTCTCTTATCACCTATTCAGGTTTGTTTGAACTTATGAAACCTCATGTCTAAAAAAATTAACACTTGAATTAATAATTGAGAGATAAACACTACACCTAACATGCTCAGGTTCGACGTTGTAAAGAATTCAAGTAAGTAAAGGAACCACACAAAAGAAATAGTCACCGAGCATCAATCCTCATCGACATTGGCAGAATGCGGTTTTGGTTTGTGTAAGTTATTCACATAAAGGTTCGAGAGATAGTTTATCCCCTTCGACATCGGTAGAATACGAGGAAGACATACATTAAATAAGGACATAAAGAAATCATTGATAGTCGATGCCTGATGTGCTTTATCAGGATCAGGGAAAATCTATAAGGATCACAACAAACATTTTAACCACGGTAAAGTTATCACTAATCTTTGATCCCCGATGCATTTATGGCATCGAGACTTTTTCGAGGGAGCCGATCCGAGAGAATTTGGGTAGGTTTATCATCGATCGTCGATTCTTGACACTTTTCGGTGTCGGTAAGTTAGGATTTGGTTTTATAACAAATGGATTAAATAAATTCTTGAGTGAATCAAGTCACTGGTCTTGAATTCCACATGCCTTTACCATGTAAAGGGGTCGTACATTCTATTTTTTATCC
>SNQJ01S0058401.1:45280-61444 GCA_010110895.2 Picea sitchensis | reverse complement strand
CCCCCTCTCAGTGTGGTCGGTGTGTCCAACAATATTCACTTTTTATTAGCGCGGGGATTTTATTTTTCATTTTGAATAAGGCTTAAGAATTGACAATTTCTTCACAAACCTTCCGATGATATTTGCATGCTCATGATTGACCAATGGCACATGCCCCCACCTGGTTCTCTGAAATTGACGTGGTCGTCCCCACACATTTAAGAAAAGTGCATTTTTATACACGACACTTCCCAAACATCTTTAAAGTAACTAAGCTATTATTAGTTTTAACTAAAATATCGGAGAATTAAAAATGAAAGTTTATTCAAACAAGTTACAAATTAAAAAACAATTATAAATAAGATAAATAGCACCTAAGTTTTTTTCAACAAATTTTTTTCTCAATTATATTAATATATAATTTTGTTCTCATATCAAGGATACATTTCCAAAAATAATTCCACTCTCAATGATATCTCCCGCCTACAGTGATCTTTCAACCATCAAAAGTGCGAAAGATCAAAGAGTAGTACTAAAACAAGAGGCAGTACTAATTACCAAGAGTAACAAAAAGAGGAAAATCCAGAGTTCTGGCTATCTCTTTACTGTGAAATGGAGGTCCACAAAAATAGAAGCATGAGACAACAACCTTCTCTCAACCTGGAAAGATCACTAAGAACTATAGTTGCAGGTCCTAATATAACTTTAGGACGTGGGGAGGACCCTCATGCCTTTCAACCCAGAGATTGTAGGTGATTACGCCAGCTTTTTTCTGGAGAGCGGCCTTTGAAAATGAGTATGCTTCCTTGTTGAACTCTCAATAAGTATGTTTGAAACTGAGCTTCCTGAAGGTGGATTGAAGTTGTCTGATCCTATCCTTCCAGCCCAAAAGTGAGATGACCTGTAGCTTTCCCCTGTTGTTCAACCAGTTTATAACAATTCCGGAATCCCCATACATTTGAAGCACTTCGATGTTTAATCTAGATGCTAGGTGGAGAGTAGCCCATGCACCCAATAATTCAACCCTAGTATTGGTACCCGAGCCACAATTGAAAGTCCATTTGTATTGTGAATTCATCGAGGTGCTAAGCAAGCCCCCTGCTCCACTCTGAAGGCCATTAGACTACGTTGCTCCATCAAACCAACCAGTAGGCATAACCTCTGAAATATGTGTCTTGGATTTGGTCTTTGTAACCTATTTTCTTGGGTGAATAGTTGTCCAGTTTTTTAGCACACCAAGTGTTTTGTAGGCGATTGTGCTTGTAGATGGAATCCCATTTTCCAAGAATTTTTTATTCCTTTCCGACCACACGAACCAACAGACCAGGGGAGGGAGGTTTTGAAAGTTATGTTCCCTTTTTGACCAGTTATCATAACAGGACGATAATGAAATATTTTCCCAAGCAATGTTTATATTTTGATAAAAAATGATATTGTCCCATACTTGTCAAGTGAATGGGCACTTAACAAAAAGATGCATCACAGTCTCTTCATCTCTGTTGCACAATTGGCAAATGTTGGGTCCAACCCAGCCTTTTCTTTGAAGATTATCCCAAGTGTGTATTTTGTTTTCTATTGTTAGCCATGTTAACAACTCGATCTTTTGTGCTATGTTCTAGGACCACATATTTTGCCTTCATCCACCTATATTATTATGCCAAAGAGTGTTTGTAATGGTTGAATAAACATTTTTTATTGTTAAGAGGCCCGAGATGTCGCCCCCTGTCCACATAAGTTGGTCATCCTTTTCTTGAAGTTGGATGCCCAATCGCGAAAGTTCCATACAGAAATTATCCCAATCCACTGCGAGATCAACGATAGTTCGATCTCGTTACTGGTTTTCCAAAAGTCTGAAAGAATCCCGGGTCTGTAGATTCCTCTTGCTTGAAAAAGATACCTGATGTTTTTTTTTAATTTAGATGGGTAATCAGTTGTGGAGATAGGTAAGAGGCCTTATCTAGTACTATAATACAATCCTTGCCTAAGATGACTGAGTGTCCTGAGCCCAGATTCCAACAAAGCCAATGGGTGATCGAATTTACCGACTTTACCAGGTTTCTCCAAATCTGAGAGGTCGCTCTTGTAGAGTTTGTAGTTGTCTTGAACCAAGTGGCCACCGAAACGTGGGGAAGATATTTATTCTTTATAACAGAGTGCCAGATTCCAAATTTTATCAACACGCGCCAAAGGGAGTTGGCAGCTAGTCCTTTGTTTAAATGAAATATGTTTCTGATTCCCCAGCAACCCCTTTTTTTTTGTTTGGCCAGTGATTCCCAGTTGCAAAGATGTTGGCGAGTATAATCAATGTTGCCCGATTAGAGAAAATTATATGTTAATTTCCTTAGCTTGTCTAAAACTATGATTGGTATGGTTGCAAGTGCCATCCAATAAATTGGTTGTCCTTCTAAGACAACTTTGATGAGGGTGAAACGACCTCCTAAGGAGAGCCATCTATTGCACCACTGACCAATTCTTTTCTCTACCTTCGCAACAAGCCAGTTCCAATCTGTAGCCTTATAAGAATCGGCTTTAATAAAATAGTCAATGTACTTAAATCCTTCAGAGAGGTGTAAAAATTTATATGGAAAGAGATCTTTTAGTTGTTCCAAGGAGTGATCTTATAAACTGGCAAAGTGGAAAGTCGACTTTGCCCAATTTATCAACAAACCCGAGGCACTGCAGAAAGTCTTCAAAATATATTTTATTTCCATCCATTCATGTAATGTGTCGTTGGTCATGATTAAGACATCATCAACAAAAAAAAGGTGTAAAATCTTGATGATCCTTRACACTTTTATCCTTGTAATCTTCCCTTCTGCTTGACCTTTTTTGAGTAGCAGTCTTAATCCTTCCATGACCAGGAWGAACAAAAGCAGTGAGAGTGGGCAGCCCTGCCGCAGTCCTCTGCCACTGTGAAAGAAAGGAGAATTTTYTAACCAGGATTGAGAAATTTGAATTTGTCAYGCAACTCRTGATCCACTTTATAGAAGATCGACTGAAGCCTGATTGTGGTAGGATTAATCTAAGGAAATCCCAGTCAAACGCTTTTTTCAGATCCAATTTCAGRATAAGTGCCTTTGTATTTTTCACCTTTATGTTGTGCAAGCACTCCTGGGCTGTGTCAATGGCCTCTAAGATCTGTCTGCCCTTTAAAAAACCCAATTGTTCACCAAAAAGTGTCCTCGAGAGGATAGGCCTAATCCTCTTTGCAATGATTTTTTTAGATTAATTTGTAGCACAGATTGTAGAGAGCAATCGGTCTGTAGCCGCCAAATGTAGTAGGATTGTTTTCTTTAGGAATTAGTGTCAGGAAGGTCAAATTCAGTGCACCAATAACTTTTTCTCTAAGTCTGGAATCTTCCACTAGTTCCAGAAGTTCATCCCCTACTAAATCAAAGAAGTGTAGAAAAAATTCTACAGTCCAGTCGTCGGGGCCTGCACTTTTATCTTTAGTGAATGATTTTAAAGCATCCAATACCTCCTATAGTGTACAGAGAATATCCAAGTGGTTGGAGTCCTCCACTGTGACCGATTGAGGGAAAAAGACTGGCAACAGAGACTGGATCATGTAGATTGTTATGTGCAGTCACCTCATAGAAGGATTTGAAGTAATTTGTAGTTGAAGACTTTAAGGCTTGTTGTCCAATGTGAATGTTAGCAAAATCATCTTTTATTTCCCAAATGTGTTTTTTGTTTCGACAAGAGCTCACAAAACGATGAAACAATTTTGTGTTTTCATTGCCACACTTTATCCAGATAGCTCTGCTTTGTTGTCTCCATAGAGCTTATTCTGCGAGAAGGATTTGGTTCTTTTCAGTTTCTAGAAGATTCAAGGTGTGATTCCTGCCTCGGTGCCCCCTGTCCTGTGTGCATGCATGCAGTAGGGCATGTAAATCAAACTCCAGTTCTTTTAGTCTAATGAGTTTTTGTTTTCTGTGGATTTTTGCCCAAAGTTTGATGCGAGCTTTTAGAGACTTTAATTTCCAAACAAGACGTTGTTGGATTCCTGCCTCGGTCTGGTAAATGGTGTCTTTCCAGGCTTCCTTGACAATAGTGTTGAATTGTTCCTTGTGCAGCCAGCTCGGATTCAGTTTAAAAGGATATGCCTTCAATAATGGAGGAGAGTCTATTTGCAGAAGAATCGGGACGTGGTCTGACAGGTAAGGGTAATCCACTCAGGACCCGATCCTTCCATTGAGCGTAGCTAGAGCTTCAAAAATAAGGACCCAGTCTAGTCTCTTTGAAATTGCCTCTAATCCTGCGCGAACATTGCGCCAAGTAGGGACTAAATCAGCTGAAGGGAAGTCAACCAGTGCATGAGCTTGAAATAGAGTAATGAAGTAACCAGCCAAGGGATCCTGTGAAGACGACTCACCCCACACTTCCCCCTGCATTTGTAGTTAGGTTCAGGTCCCCTGCAACTATCAAATTTGTGTAGTTTAGAAGTCCCTGAGACGCCACCTTGTCCCAAAATAGTTTTTGATCGGTGCAAGGGCCATAAATATTGAGTAGGGTAATCTGTTGATTGTTCCACAAGCAGGTACCAGTGATAAAGTCTGAGGCAGTTGGGTCGTCAGCATCAAAAAACTCTGAGAAGCAGGCCTGTGAGTTCACTCCCAGGGATTCCATGATGGAAGAAAGTTCTAACATGGTGTCCTCCGACTGCTCTTCCTCCGCGAAACCAGAGTAGTGTTTCCTCAGGTGTCCAGTCTGTCTACAAAAAGTGCATATGAATGGTATGCCAAGATAATCCAGTTTTTGGCAAGTGAGGTGATCTCTCCATTAAGTATGGGCTAAAAGCAATGACATATGTGAAAAAAAGGCAGATGCAAGTTGGCAGTGTATCTATAGAATTAGAAATAGTGGTTGTTAGTACAAAGAAGAAATATGCAGCCAATATAAATATAATATATATATATATATATATATATTTTAATTAATATTTTAAAAATTATTAAAAATATATATTTTATTATATCGAAAAGACTTTCATTGAATTTTAATAATGAAGTCCATTGAAATTGAAAATCTCAAGAATATGTCATAATAACTAACAACTTCAATTACATGTATGGAAAATTATAGTTGCATGGTTGTGGAGAAAGTGGAACCTTTGAAGAGTAAGATAACTGATATTTCGATAATTGCTCAATTTGAAATGGATATATGCTGGACTACATCAATGGCAGAGGTCGGTGACGATCTTGAGGTAGCGACAGGTGTTGACGATGGAGGATAGGAACCCCCTTATTGAGAGGTTTGTCTGGGGGTGAGGTTGCTTCGCCAATAGCGGGGTTGGTGCTACTCCCTAGGTCGAAGAAAGTGTTTCTTGAAACCCAAGTGTCATGTGGATCTCCCTACCATCTTTTCTTCCTGGTGGGTTGGAATGGCGACGTCTGGTGTAGAGGGATCTGAGCCGGACTTGGGATTCAGAGCGAATAGTCTGGGGGAGGGGGACCTAGTTTTGTCTGGCGACACCCCATTGGGGTTGGAGGTAGCGAACCTAGAGGGTTTGGTTGATAATCTGACATCTGACCTAGATTTGGGGACTCCCTCCTCAATGGCATTGTCATTTTCGATTGGGTTTGATTTGGTGGCGTCGGTGGATGCTTTGTCAGGATGCGTTCCAAGGATGGACCCCCTTCTGGGGCTAGCAGCGGGAGTCTTTAATTATGTCGGTTCTGAGCCTGAGGCTCTCTTCGCTGACGATTGTTGGGGCACACAACAAAAAACTCTACTGGAGGCAGTTTCCTGTGCATTTTCCTCTCCATCAGAGATCATTAACAATACTGACGCTTTTTTAGAGCCTGTAGAGAACGTCGAGGTTTTCCGGGGGTGGGGGGGGACTCTTCACCCGCCAGGGTTTCAGATTCTCTTGTTTTACCATCACCTGCGGGCTCTAAAGGCATAGCTCGCGGAGGGGGTTGTGTCCATTTGAAAGAACCTGGGACTTCAAAGCGTCCGACAACCCGCGAAACATAGTGCGCCAAAGATAGATCTGATTCGGAGCAACTAGTATTTGGCGAGGATATTGACATGGACCGGGTGGTGGAGTTCTCGGAGTTAGTTGTGGTAGGTCAGGCGCGCGAGAAACGATTGGGAACTACTTTCTTACGCTCTTGGATGGAAAAATCATGGGGCTCAAACCTCTCTGCTTCTCCTAACATCAGGTTGTTAGCAAAGGGTTGGTTTTCTTTTGTCTTCACTGCTTCCTCGAATGTTTGTTGGGTTCTTTCAAAAACCTGGAGAATGGCCGACACTCCCATTGTCCTTAAGCGTAGGACTCTAGGTTTCGACGCAAAGCGGGAGAGGGTGGATGTAGTCACGGTTTGGGTCCATCTACCGAGCCTCCCTATGCAGTACTAGAACCCTGTCCGCTTCTCGGCAATAGGGAACAAACTCGGTGAATTTCTTGATGTAGACTACTCCTTCGAGGATACTGGGCTTATGTCTTTGGCACGGATTTTAGTGAGGTTGGATCTTAGGCCGGGTCTTCTAAAATAATTGACGATTGAGACAGCTTTTGTCTCCTTCATTCAACCTCTTGATTATGAAGGCATTCCCTTCAGATGCCATCAGTGTCATGCTTATGGGCATGAAGTAGCAGATTGTAAGTTTCCCTTTAGGGGTAAACTATGAGGTTTGGTGGATGTGGATGTTATATCTATACCTGATCACGCGGGAAAGGAAATCGAGGATACTGAGGGGGCTCAGAAGGGGGCGACACAACCTCAAAACTTTGGGAGGGATGATAGTTGGCACTCCCCAGTGGGATACTTTTAAGAAGATAGAGACAGGGCTCAGGCAAAGGCAGAAAAGTCTTCACCAATCACATTCCTAAGATCTCTCCTAGTGTCGGGTAAGCAACAATACTCTTTCCCTGCAATTACTACTTCAAATTTTGCTTTGTTACAACATACGGGCTTTAGGGGTTTGGCGACTTTTACCTCTGTGGGTCTACCTTTTCCTTCCTCCCAGCCTCGTCCTGAGGTGGATTTTTGCTCCTTTTCCCCTGTCGAGACTCTGTTGCCTCCTTCGATTAGCAATCCTTTTGCTTCTCCGCGGCAAGCATTCGAGGGGGAAGTCTTGACTGAGGTCTCCCACACCTCAGTATCTCCTAAGATTGGGGGTTTGCTGACACCTTCCTCGGGGGTCCAAATCTTTCCCATTGGGTCAAATACCTCCTTCCCTTCCACTTTGAACCTCTGTGAGACTCCCAGCCTCTCCAAAAATCTATCGTCTTCCAGCACCCAGTCCCTAGAGCGGTCTAGGGTATGATACTCGCTTTGCAACTTGACAGTTTTATCTAAGGATCTAGGGTGCTTTGGTGAGGTGGATCCCTCTGGGATTGGTTTGGGGTCTCCACCTCGAGCTCCGTCCTCGTCTCGGGGAAGGGGCAGGAGATCACATATTCTTTTGGCTCAAGACCGAGCAAAGCTGGATGTGGCCTCTGACAGACAATCTTCCACAGAATGGGCATTTAGAGCAAAGCAAACCCAAGTGATGGTCTCCCTATGAAAATACTCTCATTCAATTGTAGGGGACTGGCGAGCCGGGCAAAAAAATCGTCTCTAAAAAGGTTGGTTGCGCTTTATTGTGTCGGATGTCATCTTTTTACAAGAAACTTTGGGGGTTAGTGAATAGGTGGTATCATGGTTGGAATCACTTTTGCATGGTTGGTATTTTGCAGCAGTGGATGCAAAAAGTCGCTCTGGGGGACTTGCTACTGGTTGGTGTCTTAATAGTTGTAAATGTGATCGGATTTGGGGATTTGACTCTGGGATTGAACTTAACATGTATTAAACAGAGCTAGGATTCTCCTTCCTACTCATTAACATCTATGGTCCCTATGCTGATTGGAAATGATACTGGGACACACTGGCAACATGCTCTTGGTTTTCTGAACAAGAGGTTGTCATGGGTCGAGATTTAAACTTTTCCCTGGGAGTGTCGGAGGTTTGGGGCCCTCGATCTTCCCTGGACCCACTGCCTGACTACTTCACACATTTTCTGGAATCCTTTGGACTCCTGGATGTTGAGTTGGTCAAACTACAGTCGACTTGGTGGAATATGAGGGTGGGTGAGGCGCGGATCGCAAAACGACTAGACCGTTTTCTTCTGAAGGGGGAACTACTTGATACGTTGGCCCTGGCGCGACAATGGGTGGCTAGTAGCGACGAATCATACCGCAACCCTATCGTTCTAGAATTACGCAGCTGTATTCATAGAACCCCCAGCCCATTCAAATTATTTGAAGGCTGGTTAAAGGATCCAAAGTATCAAGCCTTGGTCCGTAATTTGTGGATCCCCTTTGGTACTGAACAAAATACTCACGCAGCTATGCATCTAATGGACAACTTGAGAAAAGTTAAGAAGGAAACCATTGCTTAAGCCCATGAGAAAAGATTAAAAAAGGATCGGGAGCTTCTCAATCTCGAATTGAAATTGCAGGATTGACAAATCGACCCAGATAGGGGTTTCCACACCAGGGAAGCTAGGGAAGAGCTGACTCAATTGGAACTTTGAAAGAGGACTATTTTGGCTGAAAAAGAAGCTATGTGGTGACTAAAAAGTAGAGAAATTTGGGTCGCTTGTGGGGACGAGAACACAAAATTTTTCCACTCCTTTGCCAAAGGCAGGAAAATGACAAACACCATCTGGGGTCTTGAACAGGGTGATGAACAATTGGTCAATATATTTGATGGGCTAGCATCTTTGGGGATTTCTCATTTCAAATCCTTGTTCAAGGCACAAGCAGAATCCTCTATCGCTGAAATTTTGAAAGCAGCTAGGCTCTTCCCTTGTTTCGTGGAGGATGAGGAAAGGGAGTCCCTCATGCAGGAAGTAACAGAAAAGGAATTGTTGATTGTCATGAACTCCTTTCAAAAAGGGAAGAGTCATGTTCCAGATGGCTGGCCAATTGAATTTTATTTGGGCTTCTATGATGTATTGGGCAAAGATATTCTGAAGGTAGTGGAGGAATCCAGGAAAAGTGGACATATACATGAGCCTCTTAATGCCACCTTCATTGCACTAATTCCTAAGTCGGAAAACCCATCTTCCTTTGATGGTTTTCGACTAATATCTCTATGCAATTGTATCTATAAGATCATCTCCAAAGTTATTAGCAGAAGAATAAAAGAAATTCTCTCCAGGCACATCTCAGATGAACAGTTTGGATTCCTGAAAGGAAAGCAGATTCATGAAGCCATTGGAGTTGCATAGGAAGTTCTACACAGTATAAAAACTAAGAAACTCAAAGAAGCAGTTATCAAGATTGATCTGTCAAAGGCCTTCGACCAGGTGAACTGGCTCTATATTTGAATGTTGCTAACACATCTCGATTTTGGAGTTGCCTTCACAAATTGGACTTTGGCCTGTTTAACTTCAGCATCATTTTCCATTCTCATCAATGGCTCAGCCACCTCCTTTTTCACAGGGGAACGAAGAGTTAGACAAGAATGTCCATTGTCCCCACTCCTTTTTCTACTGGTTGCAGAGTGCCTTAGTTGTTTCCTGATCGAGGCAAAGTCGGTCGGATCATTCAAAGGCATTAAAATCTCTCTGGGTATGTACATCTCACATCTATTGTTCGTGGATGATATCCTAATTTTTTACGATGGGTCCAGACAGGATATTGAAAAATTATGGGAGGGACTTCTTCTCCTTAAGCTAGCAACAGGCATGGAAATCAACAACCGAAAATCCAGTATCACACTATCTCACCTGTCGGAGGTTGAGTCTTCACACATTTCCATTATTCTCCCCTTCTGGGTCCATGACTTAGATGAGGGCTTGAAGTATCTAGGTTTTCAATTAAAACCAAACCACTGTCAGAAGATCGACTAGAGGTGGATTCTCGTAAAACTGGAAAAAAAACTTAAATGTTGGAGTCATCGTTGTCTCTCTAGGGTTGGATGACTTGTACTGGTTAGGGCAGTCCTTGAGGCTATTCTGGTTTATTGGATGTCTCTAGCCTGGATCCCAAAAGGAATTTTGGAGAAGATGCGGGAGCTTTGTTTCTTGTATTTGTGGCAAGGTCACAAGGACAAAAAAGTAATACCCTGGGTTCGGTGGGATCCTATTGCTACTCCAAATGCTTTGGGAGGCTGGGGCTTAAAAAAAATTTCTCTTTTCCAAAGATCTCGCTGCAAAATGCTCTTGGCGACTGATAAAGACTACAAGTCTCTGGACACATGTGGTACTAGAAAAATATATTTCTCCTCTCTCTATTATTGATTGGATTCAGACTACAAATAAAACGTCGACTGAGGGATCTATAATATGGAAGGCATTGATTAAGGCCTTCAACCTAGTGGGTCATGGTCTGGCATGGAGAGTGGGTTCAGGATGCTTAGTTCACATCGGTTTAGACCCGTGGCCTGGGAGTCAGTAGAGACATTTTTTGCCCGATGGGATTTAGATGAAACTGGTGATTGTGGGTATCCTTCATTTGGCTCAAGTGGGCAATCCATTACAAAAATATATATTTGGCACCAAGGATGGATTTCGAGGCAAAGACTGGGCCTAACAGAGGAGGAAATAACTCACTGGAACCGTTACACTTAGGTGCTTCGAGAGGCCTCCATTCACTTGGTGGATGGAGATGATGAATTGTTATGGGATGGAGTCGGAGATGGATAATATACTCCGCATTCTGGGTACATAAAATTAAGTGTGGATCAACATCCCCTGGAACCCCTTTGGTGGTGGAAGAAAATATGGAAACAATTTTTCCCGGCCAAGGGGAAATTGTTGGTTTGGTCGATTTTGACAAACAAACTACCTACCTAGGACAATCTACAAAGACGTCTTTTCTCCAGTCCAAGCCGATGTGCTCTCTGTGAATCTCATATTAAAACAGTGGATCACCTTTTTTTACACTGTAATTTTGTCAAGGAGGCTTGGGATATTGCCAGGGGATTACTGCCAGACCTCTGGAACTGAAAGGGGCTCAAGTTTGATTCAGCCCTTAAGAATTGGTTGAGGGGTCGAGAACCCATGGACTGTCGGGCCTTCCCTTTCATCATGGCTTGGGGGATCTGGATCACTCGAAATGGCCTAATCTTTCAAGAGGTGAACTTGTCGACAAAAAATGTCACAACTAGGTGCATTGGAATCTTCAATTCTTAGTCGGGGATGGGGGGAAATGTTGGGACTCATCCCAGGGATGTGTGAGAGGCAACCCCGGATCATAGTATCCCTTGGGGTTTTTTTGATGGCACCTCTTCATCTGATCAGAGAAACTGTGGTGGAGGAGGTTGTCTTCATCTCACTTCCTCACATTACTTTACCCTCAAAGCAGAATTGGGGCAAGGCACAAACAACTACTCTGAACTATTGGCACTAAAACTTGTTTTGTTATTTGTTGTAGAACAGGGATGCAGAATTTTACAAGTCTTTGGAGATTCTTTAGTTGTCATCAATTGGACCAATGGGACACGCATATGACAAGTTTCACGTTTGCTTCCTTTACTTGAGGATGTAATTCGTATTAAAAGTCAATTTGACTCTATCTCTTTTTCTCATATATACAGGGAAAGGAACCAACTGGTGGACATGCTTTCCAAAGAAGCCACGCAGCTAGATTTTGGCCAATGGTATGTTTTAGAAATAACAACGGAAGGATCTCGAGGATACTATCACAGACCCTTTCAGGAAAGACAAATAAATTAAATATGCTATCCTACTTTGATGGTGAAGAATACTATATTTTTTTCACTGATTCAAAGATCTTGAAGTAACCTTGACATAATGTACAAAAGGAAGAGGCCTTAGATATAGAGGCCATTTCAGATGGACACCACTCCTCTTTTATTTTTGGGAACTGTTAACAATTATGGGCACATGACCCGTTGATGAATGTAATGGGGTTTTTTTGGGGGGGACCAAATCCTATTCATGGATAATATGCTTCTAGCTAAATTAAAAAAAAGCTGGAACATATCAATATATGTAATTTTATTATGATATAATGAAATTATGATTTTTTACGAGGAAAAAAAAATAGTTGCATGGTGGAATTCACAGGTATGTCATAATAATTTTTAACAACTATATGCATGAGAATGTTAATTCCAAACAAATTGTAGGGTGAACTTCCAATGGTTACCGAATCGTAAGGCGAACTCCCGGTATATTTGTGGCAACATGAATAAGCTCACAAATTCACATGTATAAATAAACTCACATAAAATAATTGTACAAGTCAGCCTCATGCATATAGTTCCATCTGCAGTTGTAAAAGTTTACACAAATAAGTAGAATATTAATTGTGTGAGTGTCTAGTTTGTAGAGAGAAGTCTCGATGGCAGTTTCAAAAGGAGGAAAAGGGTTATGAAGTCACCCATTTCCATTCCCTATCCTGATGACAGTTTCAAAGGGAGGTAGTGGGTTAGCAAATGCAGTAGGCAATTTCAAAAGGAGTTAATGGGTTATTACCCAATGCACTCCATGTATTATTAGCAAATGCAGTCCATGTCAAATATACATGAAGTAGTTTCAAAAGAAGTTAAAGTCAAATATAAACGAAGTAGTTTCAAAAAAAATTAATGGATTGTTATTAGCAAATGCACTTCACATCAAGTGCAATCGAGGCAGGGACTAGCTGCTTTGCATCTATTTCCCTTGTTTTCAATATACTCTTTATCATTTTAATAGAGTATCTTGGATGGGTAATCATTGTGTTAAGATTTGTTGGAAAGTATTTATGATGATGCTTTAGCTTGTTTGTAGTGCACTCAAAACACATTTCTTTCACTATGCATGTGATCAAAGGATTTTGCAGTGAGTTTTGTATGTATAAGTTTCTCATACACAACATTGTTAGGGTTATTTCTCATGGGATTTTAACATGAGTGGATGGTGATTAAACCTCACACCTTATCACATGTGCTACCCCACGAGGGGTCAAAACGTGTTTTTTTATTGTTGTGTGCATAGGCTATTTATGAAGTGGAAGGATATCACATATTTTGCTACATTTTAAAGAAATTGTAACTGTGGCACTCAAATCGTCCCTTTGTCGTAATCCAACAAATCAACAATTGCTCAATTTGCAATCTACAATTGCTTAAATCGCAATTTGTTTCACTTAAATAGTGATCCCTACAATTTCGGTTTATTTTCAACCCATATTATTTTTAGATTGCAATTTACAAAAAGGGATCACAAACTCTCGTCATTCAAATTTGTATTACCAAATGCAATCTTATTCCACCAAAACAAGGAACTAGTTGAGTGCTCACCCTTACCACCCACCTTGAGGGTTAATGGTTTTCACTGACAAGAGAATTGACGGTGAATGTGTCAGCACAAAGTGCATACAAAAAAAGCAATTTTAATTCTTGACATGTGATTCTAGTTTTTTGGACCAATTTCTACAATCAACATAGATCCATCTTAACATGGGTTTATTAAATATATGAAATAAAATATAAAATCCAATTATAAATATAAGAGGACTTTAAAAAATGGAGATTTAAATGGATTACACAAGTTTGTTTTAATATTTTGCAAATTATGTTATTTTCGACTCCATTTATCATATGGGCTTTGTTTAATGCTACATTATATTTGGGTATGTTCATGCCAATTGGGGGTTGAGACAAATAACATATTGTCATAGTAGAATGAATATTAAAACTCTATTTTTTTAACGACTTTGAGACCAAAGAGCACTTTATCTTTCATTCTCATGTCTACTAAGAGATCAGAGGGATTTCATTATCTTTATAGGGCTTCAGAGGAGTCTATTTCAATCTTCTAGATATTGTGATCAACAATGTGTTGCCTTATAAATTAGGGAGCTATGTTCTCTCACAAGATGTTTACCTCGGAGCTTTCTTTACACACATGCAAAAATTACTTCATTATTAGTATCTATGTTTGGTGTTGGAGGGGCAAAGCACCCCACTAACACTTCATGGGACACCACTCAAACTGTCTAGTTGTACTCTCTAATGGACACCACTCAAGTTCCTTTATACATTAAACCAAGGGCTTCTATGAGGATTATAACAACTTGAGAGAGTTGCCCCTCTTCTCATTAGCACATCACTAAAAAAAATCATGTTTTGTAGGGAGTTCATCAACCTTGGATGTTAGGAGTGGTCCTCCGTACACCTTTATCTTGGGGGTATTGGGTCGATGCCATATAGGATTACTCCTTAGGGAAATATCAACTCAAGCCACTCTCCTTAGGAGTACGCACTGAGCATGGACATTTGCATCACTGACTTAAATTATGAAGATGGGTAGATGTATATCCCCCCTTTGTTGATATCAATGGTACTTTAACCTCACTTTTGTCTTTTCAATGACACTTTTCCACTTTTATGGTTTTTATATCCCCACGCTTTGCTACTTCATTCATGGTTAGCATTGCACTCCTATAATTTTATCTTTGTTTTTAGGGCCCCTTTTACTTTGATTTTCATATGGTCTTATTTTCATTCATGGTTAGCATTGCACTCCTGTAATTTTATCTTTGTTTTTAGGGCCCCTTTTACCTTGATTGTCATATGGCCTTATTTTGAGTGACCATTTCAACCTTAATGAGGTGCACCTATTAAGGTTGACATGGTCAAGTTTAACACACCACTTATGGTTATTAACTACCTATTGCCACTCCCCCACTCTTCTTAATATATAAATGAGAGGAAGGCACATTAGCTTAGAAGTCTATATGAGGTAGAGAGTGTATTTATCAATGTGTCATTGTGAGAGCAAGTATCTGTAGCCAACATGTTAGTTGTAGCTAACATGTTAGTTGTTGGAGTATTTTCAATTGTTTTGAATTATCTTATAGAACACATCATTTATACCCGTGAATTTATCAAATATTATTTTAATAGAAACAAATCTAAAATTTTGATAAATGATTTCTAAACTTTTAATATGTAGTTGTAGGTTATAATTTTTTTAGTACAAATATGAACCATAAATTAAAGTTTAACATAATTCCCCTCTAAATTATTAATTTCATAATTTGTGAGTAAATAATTCCCCTCTAAGATATCTACAACTCCATTATTCAATATAATATACAACTTTCACATTACATTATTAAAATAAAAAACTCTGATCAATTTAAGCTCTCACCAGACTTAAAAATAAAATGAATTTCTCATTTATATTTGCATCATCTTAAATTACTTCAATGTGTATATTTTTCTTTACTTCTTAAATTTATTAAGCTTTTAATCATTCTATCCATTTTTTATTTTTTCTTTACATCTTGAATTTATAAAGCTTTTACTTATTTCATATTTTTATTTTTATATTGAAATTGGATTACTAATTTTATTTTGAAAAAAACATCGTGATAATAACATTTTCCATTTTCAAAATCACTATCATTCCTCTCTCTCTTAACTAGAGAGATTTATTTGAAATTTAGTAACATATCATGAAATAAACTTATTCTACCTTATTTTTGGATTTCAATTTGGTGTGATATGATACTAACATAACTCTTACTTAACAAGGGTTGCATGGCAACGCAGTCCCTGCCGAGTTAGTTGGGAAATACATGTTGAACAATGAAACTTAGTATAACTAAATGCATAAGTACAATGGAAGTACATAACACATATGCCATACCTTTGATATTTTGTAAAAACANAACTCTGATCAATTTAAGCTCTCACAGACTTAAAAATAAAATGAATTTCTCATTTATATTTGCATCATCTTAAATTACTTCAATGTGTATATTTTTCTTTACTTCTTAAATTTATTAAGCTTTTAATCATTCTATCCATTTTTATTTATTTTTTCTTTACATCTTGAATTTATAAAGTTTTCACTTATTTCATATTTTTATTTTTATATTGAATTTGGATTACTAATTTTATTTTGATAAAAACATCTTCAATATGTGATAATAACATTTTCCATTTTCAAAATCACTACCATTCCTCTCTCCTCTCTTAACTAGAGAGATTTATTTGAAATTTAGTAACATATCATGAAATAAACTTATTCTACCTTATTTTTGGATTTCAATTTGGTGTGATATGATACTAACATAACTCTTACTTAATAACACTTTCCATTTTCAAAACCACTACCATTCCTTTCTTAACGAGAGAGATTTATTTGAAGTAGAGTAAGATATTCACGAATTAAACTTATTCTACCTTATTTTTAAATAAATGTTAAGTTATTTGTTTTTATTCCACT
>SNQJ01S0058401.1:31076-45270 GCA_010110895.2 Picea sitchensis | reverse complement strand
TAATAACACTTTCCATTTTCAAAACCACTACCATTCCTTTCTTAACGAGAGAGATTTATTTGAAGTAGAGTAAGATATTCACGAATTAAACTTATTCTACCTTATTTTTAAATAAATGTTAAGTTATTTGTTTTTATTCCACTTACATAGAGCAAAGCATAACATAAAGGTCAATATATCATTCCTCTTTCTATCAAGTTTTACGCTTTGTAAATTGTTTTTCCCAAAGTTTTACGTTATGTAAATTGTTTTTCCCATCTAAGCAAAAGCCTTTTGCAAAATCAAAATAAATGAGCAAGAAAACCAAATCAAGTATTTTTTTCAATGACTATAACCCTCTTGTGCATGATATATCCCTTGAGTAAAGAATCCTAGTTACTTGAAATAAATATCAAAATTTATAATAAAACATAGAAATTTATAATTTTAATAAAAAAAAAATTGTACAAGGATGAGAAATACATATGTCAACGAAAAAATATATGAATAATTTGATTTTTATCACTTTAGGTATCTTATATAATTTTAGCTTTAGGTTGAGAATCGGTTTGGTGAAAGCTTTTGTTTAAGGAATCAATTGTATCGTTTAGGCGGCTTTGTCTACGGAATCGGTTGGGTGGATTCTGTCTGTAGTAAAAATCTGCAACCTTCCTGGTTCTGTCTACGATAAAAACCAAGTTGGTTGTATAGATATACGGTACAACATGAATGTCAAGTGGTTTATCGATGTCTTTTAGGTTAAGTTGATGTTGGTCGCGCTTTCTAAAAATGGTACATAATCAAACTGTGAATCCTCTGAATCCCATATGGTGGTGAAACAACCAAAGGTAGAAGCATGGAATGATATTTCGATGGATAATTGAGGCCTTGTTGATCCCAAAATCTCACCTTTGAGATTTTGATGGTCAAAGGCCAGTCTATCCTTTCAGGCTGGCATTCACAGGTTCTTCCGGACAGTACATGGCTATCATTCAGAGATCTTCTATGCACATTGCTTCTTATTATTTTTAGTTAGAGGATGGTGGCTTACATGGGTTGAGTTTAGAACTTGTTCCAATGTTTTCTTGGTTATTTCAGGATGAGCTATTAGTTTCAGGTAGAGTATGAGAGACCTACACTATTTTGGGACACTTCTTGCCCATGATGATATTATAGACCCCTCGTATTAGTTATTTGACATCATATTCTTACTCCTTGTCCAATTCTGCTTCAAACGAGTATAAACTTGAGGGTATTTGGACAAGTTTTCATTTTCAGTGATGAGGTGGCACAAGTGATGATGTAAGAGGATGAGGTGGTGACCCATGTGCGGCCCACAAGTCGCCCAACACATGCTAAATAAGGATAAATTAAAGCGAGAAAGGTCCCTACCATTAAAACAACTTTTTGCTTTTCTGCTTTAAAGCAACGTTTTGCTTTTCCGTTTTAAAGCAACTTTTTGCTTTTTCTGTCATAAAAGCAACTTTTTGTTTTTCTGCTTTAACACAGCTTTCAACTTTTTTCTACTTTATGCTTTGAGCTTTTCCCAACTTTCTTGCTTTATCCCTTTCTCAGCTTTTGCTTTAGCTTTTCACCTTTTCCACTTTTCCCCTTTCTTTTCATTTCCTCTCCTCTCTAACTCATTCGCCCTATCTCCCCTAGGGCATGCATTAATGGCTTATTATAGCCCAAAGGTGTGCCCCTCTCACATTTTTGGCCATAATTCCTTCATTACTGGACATAATCGATTCATTCCACCTCCATTCTTCTCCAAATTCCCCCTAGATTTGACCAGAAAGCTTGGAAAAGTTTGCTCCACTGGATTTAAAAGGAATTTATGTAGTGACACATGGCAAATGGACAGGGATCCACTTGGATGATGATTATTGGTTTACCTTTTTTCTAGTTTGGAAAGAGTAGGGTGAATTTCTTCTTCAGTGAGCTATATATTTAGCAGTCCTCCATAGTTGGAAGGTTGATCACTCTATTGCAATAGCTCTATACTCTCTCATTCTCATTTTCTATCTCAGTTCTAGCTCTGGATTCTCAGTTCTTTGGAGATCATTGTAACAGTTCATGGATTTTCTCTGTGATGGAGACATTCCTCTAATTTGACATGAATAAAGAGTTTATGTGTTGTTTTTGGCCTAAATTCTTGTTGTTCCAATTGATTTCTAAATTATTGCATGTGTTTGGAGCTAATCCTTAAGTGGGGGTCAATTTGGCACCATTGGAGTGTTCTTTTCATGTTGATTTCTCTCCTTTTCCTTCCAATAGTTTGCTCTGCTTGAGTTTTCCACAAAAAAATAACTTTTAATTGTTTTATGCAAGTTTTGGATGAGGTCAACTAACCCTCATTCAACGCCCTTGTTGTGCGTTGTTTGATTTGTGGTTTAATCCTATCTATCAAACAACACGTCCTTAGGGTAGCCTCCATGTGGTTGGCATGCACCAACCCAAAACGAGAGGGGTGAAATCATTCTGACTTTAGTATAGAAACCCCTAAATTAAGTCTAGGATTGATTCCCTCAATACTACTAGTTGTTAGTGGCCACCCTTCTAGTAGCCATATTTTTGTTTTCCACTTTCCTTTCCATACTAAAAGCTTGCTCTAAGGATTTAGGTTCGAAGGGATGCACCTCATGCTGAATGTTCTTCTTTAAAGTGCCCATAAAGAGATCTAACAAATTATCCCCGGGAATGTTCTTTACCTTGAGACCGAGCTTTTGGAATTGTTGAATAGTCTCTGTAATTAGACCTTTTCATCGAATATTTATAAATTAACTAAATAATGTATTTCTCTTAATGTCCCTATAATGTGATATGTATTTATCCATAAAAATGGAGCAAGAGATAGTATAATTCTTTTTTCTTTCACAAAGCCATTTATACCAACAAATTGATCATTTTCTAAATACAAGGATGGAATGGGTACCTTTTGTGATCCAGATTGGATCATAATATTATTTTTCATCTATCTCGATGCTTTTAGAGTGGAAGAAGTTGGAGGTATCAGCTTGTACAGTCATTTTAGTGGTAGGTCCAGTTTAGAAAATTGGGGTATGAAACCTTCTAAAGCTATTTTGAGGCACTAAACAACATTTTTTGGCGTTATGGAGTCTAAAACTTGTGTCCACACCCTAAGGTGGTGTTCTACACTTTGAGACCTTTCCAATGGTGCATACCATGCATCAATCAAAGCTCGTATGCAAAAGTTATGCCTCCCACAAGTTGACCTATCGTGTTGACCACCATGGTAGGAGAGGATGCCATGTCATCCCCCATTACTCATGCATATGGGGATAGCTATATGAGGATTTTCAAGAATATTCTAGAAATTCCAAAATCTTATCACAATTGAGGGTAGAGGAAGTAAAAACCCTAACCCTAGATGATTATTGGGCAATGTTAAATATCGAGCCACTAGGAGGAGAAGGGGTTCCATTATATTTTGTTCCATAGCATAACAGAACAAATGGGAGTGATAAATTAGTGAGCATAACAGAGGGGGTTAATGTTCTATAGTAGTCTAACCTATCACAGGTCTCAGGTAACTCCATTGAGAGTGCCTTCTCCTTTGTACTTGCATTATTTCCATACCAGACAAAAGAGAGCAGAGAAACCTCACCTTCTTGTTGGGTTTTCTCTCGTAGGGGTTTCCTAGAGAAAATATTTGTGTTATTTTATGGATGGCACGTGATTGTATTTTATTGTTCTCTATTTTCTACATTTTATCTATTTTATGCATAAGCAGAAAACTAGTAACTAAAGATTCTAGAATCTAAAGGAATTTAACCTTCATGGTGTAGATTTCAGTTTTATTTATCCGATTTGTTGTGATGAACTGTTCCAATGGAATATCCACCGCAGTTTACATATCATTTTGTAAGCTTGGAACTTGGTGTATATCAAAGTATTGCTCCATCTGTAATATCCATGTTATAGGGTCTTTAACATCAAACTTCCTTGTATCGATGATTGGAATGAAGTAGTTTCTTGGTGCCACATTGAAACCTCAATGATATGGATCTTGAAGTGATGAATAATCATGATTTTCGGGCTCAATCTTTATTTCCTCCACACTTACATGATTTCCTTGTGTCCTGGTATCTCCTTGAGAGAACATCTCGTCTTGCAAACGTAATAGGACGGTTGACATGGAATTTTGCAATTCTTCCATCTTCTTATCCATCTGTACCCTATTTTCTTCCATATTCTTTTCCAACAAGCTTTCCATTTTATCTTCCATTTCCTTTTTAAGTGTTTCTTGGAAATGTGAGAAATCCACATGTTTCATCACACTACCACTCATTTCATCAACTTGGTTCTTCAATTGGGATAGCCTATTTTCAAAGTCTTCATTTTCTTCACATGTCATGTGTGAGCACTCTTGAGGTTTACTAGGAGTAGCAATTCTTGAAGGACCTCTTGCCATTGGATAAAATAATAATGCTCCTCTGTTTCCTCTTTATCACAAATTATGAATCACCAAAAATAGATCTTCCAATAAAAAGTTATGCCAATTGTAAGTCACGTACCTTTAAAACCCTAAATTGGAGACTTTCTAGATGGTTGACCTTTGTCCTAATATATCTCTTAAATTTGAACTCTTTTGAATATGAAATTTTGACCTGTTGTACTATGATATGATTTCTCAAACTCTTAAAAAATTCACAGTTTGTACCTTCACTAATAAAAAGTTATATCAAGAGTACTAAGATGACTTGTTTAAGACTAATTTCAGGATTAGTAAAAAATCCAAACTTCCACAAGATATATCTCATAAATTATAATGAGTCGGAATACAAACATTTTTCCATGGGTGATTCACTAGGTCTCCATGGTATTTTGAAAATTTCAGAGTCTGAAACTTCACTAAAAATTGTTTATAGTGAAAATAAAAAAATTGCTCGTGTGAGACTAATTTCAGGAGTAGTCACAATCCTTAACTTCCACGGACAATATATCAAAAAATATAATGAAACATAACTTAAAATTTTGACCACTTGTTATTTGTTGTCTTGCCTCGGTATCTTCAAAATTGTGTGGTCTGAGACGTCCCCAAAAAAAATTATAGCAAAAATGCCAAGATGACTTGTTCAAGGCAACAAAACCCTAATATAGATGCTTTGATACCAAATATTATTTATCAATGCCTTGATAATGATAAAAAATCAATGAATAACAATCTACTTCCAGGGCAGGGGAGGCAGGTGTGGGAGGGGTGTTATATAGCCCTAGAGGAAAAACGATGCTAGATTTCTCCTAGATCCTAGGCATAAATACCAACAACATGGTAGAGGCCTACGTGTTGTACCAAGGAGTGTTTTTAGTTCATGAATGAAAGCTCAACAATATCACAATAGTAGGGGACTCAAAAAACATAATTCAACATTTTGTAATAGGAACCACTCCAAAGAATTCCAAGTTGCAGAGAATCATAGAGAGGATTAAAACACTTATGTCCTCAATTGAAGCAACCTTCATCCATGTCCCCCGCACAAATAATGAAGAAGTTGACATCAAGGCTAACCAAGCAATTGACAAGGCCCCTGGCCATATGAAAACTCAAGGGAGGGTCTTATTCTCAACACCTCCCTAATTTTTAATCCCCTTGTCACCTCAACTCCACTTGGCATGAGACCCTCCACGACTCAACATATGGAGGGCTCATGCAGCAAGCAAAACATCACAAAAAGGGAAGTGTTGTACCCCCGTATCACCTAGTGCGTGGGAAACTGTAGGAAGCGACCAAAATCGATTTCATGGAAAAAATCGGCCACCATGCAACCCTCCTTCATGGGACTCCACGACACAAATTACTCCACCGCATCAGGCCCTCCAATTCTTCATTTGAAGTAAGGATAAGTGAAAAGACAATCATCATGAGCTCCAACAAGGAAAATCAACTAGTACAGGCCACCTCAACGCCTGAAAGACACTTGATTCGTGGGCTCGCTCAAAGTTGTTTGTATTCATGCACCAAGGTATCTCTTCACTACGATAATTTTGGAGGTAAGCCCATGCTTCACCTTCCCAGTCAGTTTCCCAGGGATTTTGTAGACTTGATTCCAGCTAAGAAAGAGGAAGCTCGATAATTCCTGCCGGTCAAGAAGAATTTTGGTAGACAAAGCCCCTCATGTACTCTCAACTGAAACAATGCTGGAGGGATTTCCCCAGGCCAATTTGAAAGCACAAGCAACAGAGAAAGTCTCAATTGGAGCTGGATTGGAAGCATTCCCCTGGCCAATTCAATTTCTTTTTTGTTAGAAGGCATGGCCCAACAACAAGCCCGAGAGAAAGCAGAGGACGAGCTGGTGGACAATAATTTCACCACCTCTCAACGATTATCTCTCCGACTTGATTCCCACATATCTACTCTTTATTTCATGTTGGAAATGTTAGCTCAACACCAAATGTTAATTGGTCAACTGCAAGATGAAGTTGAATTCCTTTGTCGACAAGAGGAGACAATAGAAGCTCGGTTGGACACAAGATCTCCAAGCTCTCCAGTCCAAAGTTAGAATGAAGAAGTCGGTAGCAGACCAGATCCCACACTTCCATGTTTGAATGTGGCATTAGAACCCCCTCCAGAAGATGATCAAGCTTTAAAAGTCCAGTAATAAAGTCCTCAGTTTTGTAAAATGGCATAATTATATCTTTTTTTAAACTTAATTAGGACAAGAACAATATAGTATGTAATCAGTACTGCTTGAAAATTCTCTAGGCTCGGTTTTGTAAGTTTTTGAAAGAATTGTGTTGTTGGTCTATCCTTCTTACCAACCTCTTCTTTTGTATTCAGTGACATTAGTTGTGCCTTTATATTAATACAATCTTTTCAGTTTTCTGTAAAAAAAAAAAAAAAACAATATACTTCCAGGGGGAAACCTCCTTTTACGATATATTCAATGTACAATATGAGATGAGTTGATCCTAAGACTATATCTCCTTGGTATATATACATGACACAAAGGGGTGAATGAAGGGTTCTAGCCTACATACAAATATAACACTATAAATGTAATAATTCAATATCTAGGGCTTAATACGGGGTTTTGTCTAGGGCTTAACATGTTATAGACACAAATTTGGTATGATTATGAGAAATAGGTGATCAAATCTCATGAAGGAAACGTTGTAATTTCCTATTGCTTATTGATGAGCTACAATCATTAAAATTCATTGGGTGGGTTGTAAAATGTTATTGTAACATATTGTGAGGTTGAAGGAGCATTTTTTGGTAAGTAGACCCTAATTGCTATCAAGAAAAAGACTCGTCTACACTATGGTTCACATGAAGAAATTGTTGTAAAGGCACTAAATCGATCTATAAGAGGCTAGATAGGTCTCTACTGTTTGAGTAAAACTCCTTCTTATTTAATTCAGCCAAGGCTCACCTAAATCATGTGGAGGGCATAACTACTCTTTTATATCATTAGCCTATTTGTTTCTCTATTTCATGGGGAGCTAAAAGGACTCACATGGCCTAAACCAACTACATCCTTAACGTCTCCTATTCTCAAAAGCCTTGGTTGTCTAGCCTATAGTTGCATGAAGTGGAACCTAATCCCCTAGCCATGCAGGGATTTAGGCTAGATCACTTGGTGGGAGTATGTTATTTCCAAAATTTTGGCCTTCCTAAAAGGCTATTGCTGAAAATTTCCAAAATTCACCAAGCTTGCAACTTTGTGTTGCATAAACAAGTAGAAGGGATTCTGTAAAATATTCAATGGGCCCCTTATGATGGAAACAAGCTACTCAAGCTATCAAGTTTCACTGTCCTCTGTAGTTCAAAGATTTACACCAAACACAACACACTCATCTACCCACTAGGTTGCATTGGATTAAATCTAGTGGCAAGCCCACCAAAGCCTTTTTCAAATCCGTAACCACCAAGGAGGCTATCTCTTCAGGGCTAGATAATTAACCAAGCAAAGATCGTGCATGAATTCACTAAACATAATCATATGTTTTTTAATACCAAGGCCTCTCCCATGAAAGACAAGAGGTTACTCATAAGTGTCTTTATGTTGTGCCCTTCATGCTCTTAAGGGAGTAATGATGCGCCTTTGACCCAACATTGACCCTAAATGAGATAGATATGGCCTTTCATTCAATGGTGGATGATGAAGCCCCTGGGATTCATAGTTTCCCTGTGAATTCTACAAGGCTACGTCGAATTATGTTGGCATTGTCTTGTCAATTGGGTCTAGCCTAGGTGATCGAGAGTAGTGTTATCCTCCCCACCTAGGTTCAACTCCTACAAGTGACATGTTGAGCTCTTAATGATCATATTGTTGACAAAGCCTCAAACTTATGTAGAATTGGATTTACTATGGGTACCATACTCGGAAAGAAGTGCAATGGGTTTCCCCTATAAGTGTATTTCATAGTTACCTTGACGTCCTCGGTGTTAATAAGGAGGATTTTCAACAATGCTCTTTGGGTGTGGGTATCAACCAAAAGCTCATTAGGTTTATCCCCAAATCTAGGGACCTTGATATCATCACGAATTGATGGCCTATTACCCTGCTCAACACCTCTTTCAAAATTTTGGCCAAATCCCTAGCATTGTAGGTGAAATGTATCCTACCTTAGATAATCTGATGAGAACATACTAACTTCATTCGAGGACAATACATTGCAGAAAATGTTATTTCTGTGTCGGGAGGTGTGGAATGGGCTTGCTTTTCTAGCCTAGATGTTATGTTTATGAAGAGTGATTTTGAGAAGGTCTATGACAAATTTAAGTGGCCTTTTATTTTGGCCACGTTGAAGGCCCCAGGTTTGGCACATTTTCCTCAACAATGTTGAAACTTTTTTTGTCGATGCTTCGACCTATCTCTTTATCAAACATTGCAAATTAGAAGGCATTGGATTATTTAGGTCCATTTGACCACATGGGCTTCATTTGTTGGCCGATGTCATATCACGTTCATTCATAAAAGGGTTTTTAAAATTAAGAAAAATCAAGTCAATATATTGTTTCATATTAAGGGGGGAGAGGAATTTTTTAATTGAAATAGGTTTAAGGGTATTGTGGGGGGGGTGGTGCACGAGGTAGGGGGAGTTTATAGGTATTGTAGAGTTGTTATAGGTTTTGGGTGATGGCTTGTTGGGTGATAAATCAATGCACAATAAAAAATGGTGAAACTTTCTTTTAGAAGCAAAAAGTAACAATGAGCTCATACCTTGGTGCCTTGTTGAGATCACTCAAATTGTTCATATGTAAAATGAGATTGAGAACCATAGGCGTTGTGTCACATACCTTTGGATGAATTAGTTGTTATAAGCCCCATTTTTATTTGTATTCATGTACATGTATGGTTTTATATCTAATTTTGTATGGTTTAATTCGTTACAGGCTGGTTCTATGCATTCATAAAATCCCATAGCTTGATCCCATATCCAAGGGTATATGTGTTCACCCATCCAAGGGTATCTCCTGCAAACCCCAAATTTTCACTATTTGGGTCTCTTTTTGACTAGGTGATTTTGGTTGGGAGAATGAAGGTTTCTAGGTTTTTACAATGATGGAGAATCCAATATCACCACACAACCTATATTCTCTTCACATAGCCTCACAAGAACGTGTATGCTTTCCCTTTTTCATTGCACATGAAGGATTATGACTACCCCTATTTTATTGAGCTCAACCAACCAATTAGGTCTCCTATTTGGAAAGATGGGTCTCATCCCTCAAATGTAAATGATCTTCTTAGTGTTACATCCAAACTTAATTTTAATATATGAAAAAACATAATACAATGATAGAGTACAAAGAAGAAATGACTCACTTCTGTCTAAGTGATAGTAAAAATGCCCCTATGTCAAATTGAGCCTAGGATCACAATCTATTGCATCTCAACTAATCAGAGTGCCTTTAAGTACGAATAATAAGAAAATAAGAATGGGTTATCGGTTAGATGACTTTCCTAGAGATTAATGCAAAGACAACATAGATAGATATTTTTTCTTAAAATCTCCATAAGGTCGAAGATCTAAGGGACAACAAGTTATGTCTTGAAATGGGTCGTCTTTCATGGTCTACAAATAGAAATCTATATATATAAACCCCTTCCTTCCCCAACAAATGCATGACCATGTATTAGATTAAAGAGATGAGTCAAAGTAGTATAAGAACAAGCCCTTGAACCCTTGGTTATATTAGTATAGTGGCATATCCCTATGTTGGGATGTCAATGCACTTCTTTGCTTATTTTTATGATTTTTCAGGCTTGCAAGACTTTTTTCCTATCTAAATAGTGGGGGCAGGGATGATTTTAAGGATGGAAATTTATTTTAAAATGTAGAAACCTTGGCGAATCTTACTTATCCTTCATATGCCAACTATAAATGTTTGGCAATATTTTTGTAAAAATATTCAAATTTCTAAGGATTTTATATAGTTTATATAAATTTTTGGTGATTTTTAAGGTAAAATAATTTTATCCTATAGAATTTAGGCGAATCATTTTTAAAATAGCGAATCTCGTTTTTGGAAAAACCATGGAAAATTAGCCCATGAGCGAAATTTAGTCCCTAAAATCATCTATGAGTACGGGTAGAAATAAAAAGGGGTATTAAAAATGCCATGAAAAAATGAATATCAATATCTAGTAAAAATAGGTATTTTTTAATTGGATGGATGTATATTGGGAGGGGGGTACAACAAAAGGATTTTGGGAGTTAATTTTCAATATCTAATGAAAGTATGGGTATTCTTTAATATCTTATTAATGAACATGCTATGTCACAGGTCCACTCAGTGAAGCCTTAATGCATTTGATAGGGTTGTCCCTTATCTTCTATACTATATCTTATGGTAGCATATGCTCTTATCTACTTGATTAATTCTAGGGTGACCCTTGGGTAGATTAAAAGGATTCCCCTTCCTAAACATGGGAGGGTGGTTTGTCAATATCCAGTTCACAACTGGGTCACTAAGCTACTCTCTATGGTCATTAAGTTTCAAATATGCACCAAAGTTGTGGTAGCCACTCATGTCTACTACTGTTTTAAATTGGTCCTTTCTTAGGGATCCTAAGAAAAATATCTTTGTAATATGAACCTTAGGCTAAGTTTGACCATTGGCATTACTTCCATAGAGTCAACTGGACTCTTTTTTGTACCCCTTAAGAACTAGGTGGCTTGGGGATTTATATGAATACCAAAACACAAGCATATGTGTTTTACAATAAGTGGGTGATTTAATTTGTCAAAGGCCAAGAAAACTAGAAAATCCTTCTTATACATTGCATTAGCCAAGGATGGTTCTTGCAAAAAAAACCTAAAAAGGCTCATCCTTTCAAACCACATTACTATCCCCCTCCAAGTTCAATTTTGCTAGCAATTTTGTTTTAGAAAATATTTGAAAGGCCTAGGAGGCACTCAAACCTTTGCTATCTTTGAAAGAGCCTTCTCTCAAAATTGGGGGTCGTCTTTTTATGAACATGGTCTATTGTGGTCCCCACTTATTTTTCTTGAAGGGAAACCTTTGTTCGAATCCTCTTGGTTCTCGGCCTTAAAGCTTTTTCTGAAAGGAATTTAGTCTATTATTGATTTGTTTTACAGTTCTTCCAAGGGGTGAAATCCATGTCCTGACGTAAAGCAAAAATTTATGTTGATTAAAACTAATGGAATTATTGAAAATCACATTTAGGGTGTAATCCCATACCTCTTTATCTCAAGTTTGGGCTCTTGGCACACCGTGACCTGTGGTGTGACTAGAAAAGGGGCAAGGCCACAACTTTCACTCTCTATGATTTGACCGAGGGCTACAAGTGGCTTTATTCTAGACCTTGCCTTGAAGGGTGAATTAATAAAATTTGGCGCTTGCAACCACAACAAAAGACTTGGTTATTTCACATCATAAGTAACTAGAAGCATGTGATTGAACCTAAAATGATTATTTTCCTAGATCTTGGTAAAGGGGGGTTGCCCTATTAATAAAATATTGACTTGCTTGGGGGTGTAGAATGTGTGGTGTTCACAATGTGGCTACACTAAAACCTTAAAGCACCTTTGTTGGTTTTGTCTACTTACTAAGAAGGCTTGGGCCTGTGTAGAATTTGTGTGTCAACAATTTCTAATGGCATCCCTATCTTAGCAAGTTGGTGAGATGCGTTGCTAGGTGATCTCCTTCCTAGGGCCATGGAATTTAAGGTCGCTAAAATTCTTTTTAGAGTAGAAGGGTTCTTCGAGATTTGGAAACAATGCAATCACTTCATGTTTAATGATGATGTGATTTCTCACCATTTCTCTTTGTGTGATGTTGTTGTGCTAATTTGATTATGCACATTGAAGTACAATCATGGGGGCTTCACATTATTGACCAATATCTTATCACGTTCATTCATAAGGGGGTCTTTAAATTCTGAAAAATAGAGTCAATATATTGTGGGTATTGAGGGGGATGTAGGGTATGGGGGGGTTTATAGATATTGGGGGCATAAAAGGGGCACTTGGTAAAAATTCAGGATATTTAGTAAAAATAGGGTTTTTTATTGGAAAATTGTATTTAGAGGGGGGTTAAACAAAAGGATTTGGGGAGGTATTTATCAATATCTAGTGAAACTAGGGGTATTCTTTAATATCCCACGAACGAATGCGATAGATGTCATATGTTCATTGAGTGGAGACCACGTGAGTATAGTCCCACATGTTGTGGCTAAGATGGAACACCTTTAGTAGTTATTGGACTACTAGAATAGATCCCCATGTACTATGTGTGGGGTGCCTCTGGACCCACTTGATGTGTGCCTTCCTAGATTCTTCATTTTATGCTACCGCCCTATTTGACACAACCTGCATGACAACTTCTACACCACTTGCCACGACCAACACACTATGTTGCACTTATCACAACCAGGACCTTGTTATGCACCGCCTTTGCTGCACTTTGAAATCCTTATGCAATTATTCTTCTATTTTCTTCTTAATAATCTTCGATAGTTTCAAGTATGTACACACTTAGAGCTGCAAACCTTGGAATGGTACATGTAAGTGTCTATGTTGTTCTCTTAGAGTTGCAAGCCCAGAAAAACTTCGTTCGTCCCTGGATTTTGCCATGGATGCAGTGTCGCCTGGTCCAACAACAAGGAACAATAAAGGCGGTGAGTGATACCAAATAATAACAATTAATAGATATCAGGTTTGAAGAATATGCTTTATTATTAGAGATCGGTTCATTTTTGGTCATTTAAAATCTAATTTTTATATTTTTCCACATTCACGGTTTTTAAATTAAACATACCAATTTGAGTGCATTATGCAATTCCAATTTGGAAGGAATAATGAGTGGCATAACAAAGCAACAATGTTCGATAATAATTTATTTATATCTATTTAGCTTGATTAAAAGAAAATGTCTATTTTTTGGTGATATTTTTCGGGGACTTTTGCTTGAAATCTAAAGAGAAATTGTTAGATCCTCATATTTGAATGATTATTTCTGTATAATCAAAGTGCTCCATAAGTTTTTCGACATGCTGAATCCCAATTACAAAAAAAAAAATCATTTCATAAAACAATTAAACAACACTAAAAAAAAAACACTTAATAAAATTACATATATAAACTAATTACCAACTGCTTTGTATTCGTAGGAGAGAATAATGATTGGCATAACAAAGCAACGTGCCTTATAATTACAATATAAGGTAACATTAATAACAATCTCATTCATTTTTCTTTTTTTTTAATATATATATTTAAGTACTTACCCATATTTATCTAGTTTTATTAAAATAAATCAATGTATAATGAAATTATATATATATATGTTATATGAAATGATGATTTTTTTTCGGGGATATTTGTCTTAAATCCGATGAGAAATTGTTAGATTAGTGGGTTTTTCAGCATGTTAATCTATTTTTGCATTGGTTTTATTGTATTGAAAGACCTTTTCTACAGCTTGGTATGAGGGAGATGCTTAATTGCTTCAATACTTAATATTATGGAGTTAATAAGTGGCATTTAAAAAAATATTTTAACATCCACGTTAAGTAAAATAATTTTATATCAATTTTAGAGAGAATAATTGAAAGTAAAAAATTCTTATTCAAGACATATGTGCTTTCTACTTCTCCATATGAGTGAGATGTGTAATTCCTTCAATGCTTAATATGAAGTTAACACATGTAAGTTAAAAAAATATTAATAACAAGTATATATTTCAATATATATATATATATATATATATATATATATA